>JAUMHL010000003.1:7575821-7595746 GCA_032362345.1 Sandelia bainsii | reverse complement strand
CAAGTCCAGTTGCCATTAAAAAAAACGTTTTTTTGAGATAACCATGACCTGGATGACTGAGAATCTTCACAGATATTCAGCCTAGAGTGAGTTGACCAGAGTGTTTTTTTTTTAGAGCTTCTTCTTATAGAGGATGGAACAAAAGATGGTCAGCATTTCAGAGGGAGGAAGCAAGAGGTAGATAGGTAGATGTATGGCGTTGGTGTCTTAGCCTGCTCAGAGGTTACTTCATATCACTGCCTCTTGTTCAAAGTGTTTTACATGAAAAACCAAACATCAGCAGTTTCCTGAATCCCACTGTGCTTCTAGCAGGCAAAACTGACAACTGACTGTAGTTTTTATTTTGAAAAAATAGTAATAGTTTTCTTACTTCAGTCACTGTTGCACTGAAGAGCAGAGTTTCAGCTTGTGTGTTTAAATAAACAAGTATTTGGTAATGTTGCCTTTAAAAAGAGTGAAAGAAAGAATTGTTGGTTTTTCCACACACATATATGTAAACCTTTATCAAGAAGTTACTAAATTGTCTACTGGCCCTTTTGTCTCTGCGTAGTGTCAATATTTTGTCTGGATGCATTGTGATGTCTGTTGTGCAACTTCATGCCGGCCTGTTGTGTTGTCTCTCTCCATTTATCTTTGTTAGCTCTGTTGCTGTTTCTCATTCCTCCACTCCACCCTTAAAAGCTGTTGTTCTGTCTCCTTCAATTACTGTATGTTTGATGTGTGGCCCGAGTGCTGGTTTGTTTTGCTTTGCCTCTGATATCACAGCATTGTTTTGAGGTGTGTATCTCAGGATTTTTCATGCCACCTTAGTTTTGCAGCTGTGTTGTTTGAGGGTTATCTTGCTGCTATCTCTGGTTTTATCTTTGCATTATCTCTTAGGTTAACTGAGCACCGTGCGTTATCATATGCCACGATCAAGGTGGTGACCTTTCTCTTTGGCAGCTTCTTAAAATGCTCCCAGGATGTTTTAACAGTTTCTTTTGGGGTTTTTTGACTGCCATGAATGATTATTGTGATTTTGAATCTGTTTCATTTTATCTCCACTTGTTTTGAATGCCAAATGTCAAAACATTGATTTTCTTTGTTTGTTTTACTTGCATGTGTTTTAGCCTGTATGTATGCTCTTTGGCTTTCTCCTGGATGGTTACATTTTCATATGCGTCAAATATGTTTAGCTCACTGGGATGTCTTTGTTTCTACCAGAGACTGTGATTTGTCTGCTGCCATCATTTGCGTATGCGTGTGTTTACACGGCTGCAAGTCTGTGCTGCAGCATTTGATTCAGAGCATCGTATGATTCACAGCAGATGGCTGCCGCCTTCCAGAGGAGTAAGACAGCTGAAGAAAGTTAAAACTGAGAATGGTAGACAAGATAGAAAAGGGAGGAAAAACTAGTGATATGATTACCATCAAACCATCAGCTCAGTAGAGGAAGCATCCATCCCTATCCTCTCTGCATGGTTTATGACATAAATACAAAATGTCTTGCAGGCTAATTTGCAGAGCAGTACACACTCTTCACAGATTCATTTTGAAGTTAGCAGTCAAACAGAATCAGCTCTTTTCTTTCCATGTAGTGAAATAAGACTGGAGACTTCTTAAATATGTGCTCCAGGCTGTTTGCACATCAGTTGATTTGCTAAAGCCTCTTTTCCTTCCCTTTTGCTTCTCATGCACACTATCTTTTTGACAGTGACGTTTACGTCATCCTGTGGTGTTTTATTAAGTTGCTTCACCGGATATCTAAATAGAAGACCTGCTAGCCTCCCCAGTCTTGTTCTCATGAGGAAAAACAACAGAGATTTGTATGCCATATGTTTTATAGCAGTGTAGCAACTGCTGAACCATATCACAGAGTCAGTATTCTCTTATTAACAGAGTATGTACACCTCATAACTGTCAGAAAAAGGAAGAGGCAGCCTTGACAAGCTAGCTGGTGGGGAGGCACTGCCATCTTGAATAATGATTAGTCCCTTTGAGGCCCCTCTGTGAGATTAAGTTACCTTATAGGGATGCTTTTGTTCACTGCATCACATCTCTCTATCTGGACTGACTGACCCATGATTTGGACCGTTTGTGGGAACAGCCCAAACTGAAAAGGAAGTATAGTTTTCGGTTTTCGCAGAACAAGAAACATATGTTCCTGATACGTCACCTTCAGCCAATATTTTAGTTTTATCTTTCTTCTCATGAGAAGGCAGGCAAACATTTATCTAACACCAATCAACATAAGCAGTGTGCTTTGTTTAATGTCATATGCTGTATGGACATTTACATCTCTGCACCAATTTCTACATAGAGTATATTAATACCACTGTTTTTACCTGTGTATCACCCACTGTTAGTTATTACATTAATTCACGAGTCAGTCTGACTGAACTGAATGGAAATGGAAATTACCTCCTTCCATAGTGTTAATCCCCATGTAGTCTTACTATGCTATACAATCACACATAATTATTGAGTCAGTGTCTTGCCATTCTCTTTGTGTCTTTTGTATTTATAATTATGTGACTATTGTGTTGTTTTTCCGGGGAAGCCAGTAAAAACCCATAATCCATACAGCAGGTATTAGCAAATTCCCCCAAATGACTTTTTATTGTATTTACCATGAAAGAAATATTTAACGTTATCTCAGTACTCTGGCAAAACCTGGTGTCCCGGTTGACTGTATATACAGACTATAAAAACTAATGGCACTATTTGAAATTTCCTGCTTTTCTGCATAAATTGGTCAAAATGTGATCTGATTTTCTCCTAAGTCACAACATACACAATATTTCTAAGCTGATTAAACACAAAGAGTCATGATCTTTCATGTCTTTATTGAACACACTCATTAAACATACAGAGTGGTGGAGTAAAAGTAGTGGCAACAGTGTTTTAATAACTGGTTGAACAACCTTCGGCAGCAATAACCTCAAGCAAGCGCTTCCTGTAGCCGTGGATTCGACCTGCACAACATCCAGGAAGAATTTTAAACCATTCTTCCTCACAGAACTGCTTCAGCTCAGCCATCCTAGGAAATCTGGTGTGAATGGCTCTTTTGAGGTCATCTCACATCTTCTCTCTTGGGCTGATGTCTTGCCTGTAACTGGGCCACTCCAAAAGGCAGATTTTGTGTCTCTGTTCATTCTGTAGTAGATTTACTTTGATGTTTAGGGTCATTCTCTTGCTACACCAACCTACTTCTGAGCTTCAGCTTGCAGAGAGCCACCCTCATATGGTCATTTAAGACACTTTGATGAATGGCAAGCAGTCAAGGTCCAAAAGCAGCAAAGGAGCCCCAAGTCATGATGCTACATCCAGCATGTTGTCATGTTGGTTTACAGTTGTCTTTTCACACTATATGTAGTGTTGTTTTTTCTCCCATAAAAAACATTGCAATGAACTTGAAGTTTGCCAAAGAGCACCTTGACACTCCACAATGCTACTGGGAAAAGATTTGTGGATTTATAAAACTAAGGCTGAATTGTTCGCAGCAGTATGCATGGTGTAAAATGTTCGCCGCAAAACAAACTGAAAACATCATCCCAACTGTGAAGTATGGTGGAGGGAGCGTCATGATTTTGGGTGAGTGAGTGTTCTTATACAGGGTATTAATTACTATGTTGTCTAAGGAGAATTGCACGTTTGTTGTGTTGCGTCTGACTTACAGTAAGACTTATTTTCCCTTGTTAAGTTAGTTTTACGATCCCCATGGAAACAGTCACACCCTGCCTCAAAAGCTGACAGCCATACTTGTTGTTCTTGGTGCCTCAAGTGAGAAGGAGACAGGGAGAAGAAGAAGGGATGAGAAGGAGGGACAGGGAAGATGGGAAGTAGAGATGTGACTCCAATCAAATTATTGGCCAATCAAGTCATAATGTGAGTAATTCGAGGCTTACATCGACAGTCCTAATCTGATTGCCTGTGCATTAGGGCCTCAAAGCAGGGCTCTTAGTGAGCACGCTCACTGGGGGGTCTTGGAGGAAAAGGTGCTTTGATGGGAGACAAGAGAGATTCACTTTTGGTGGAAGAATGTGTTTGTTGTTGTTGTTTTTTTTTGCGTGTATGTGTGTGTTAAGACAGAAAGTTGCAGACAATCTATTGGGTTTGTTGAAAAGATGCCTGCCTCTCTGCCGTTTGGAGCAATACTGTAAAAGAGTGAAAACCAGGATAGGGTTAGTAGGAGATTTACCTCCAGATATCACCTCTCTGTTACCATCTGTTTCAGTGCCATTGCCCAGTGGAAACATCTCTCATTTGCCCAATTACAGAGGAAGATTATGATGTGTTTGTTTCCTGCCCATGGGCTCCCTGGCCACATGTGACTCATGTTTTAGGTAGAAAAGTATCATCTATCCTCCAATGAGCCCTGTCAGGATATTATAGTTTAAGGCATGTTCTTATTTATACTTATTTTTGGCTTTCAGAAATAAATGATATGAATATAAAATATACGTAGTATCATTGCACATTAATTTAATGTCAAATCTGTCTGTCATCAAACTTGGGTTATGCAGCATCGTCTCAAGGGTTTTCTGATTATTCTTCACTGTAATATCAATCAGGTCAGCAAAATCTGGTATATCTGGTGTGTGAAAGCACCTCACCAGGAGAGCTTACACCTGGAAAAACATTATGGTGGGGCCAGCCATTGAACAGAAGGGGCCCCAACAAAAGGCCAGGCCCTTAGAAAATTCAGGGTTTCCAGCATTTGACACTGGTGTTGAGCTCTAGTAGAACTCCAGTGTTTCTACATCCCGTGGCCTCAGAGAGAAAGAGCCTGGCATATTTCTTAGCTGATTTGCATGTGGAGGGTTCCTATATTAGTGACCCCACCATCCCCCCTCTCATCGTGTGGATGCATACACACACACACATATACACTCCAACCTCCCCCTGTGCTTGGGGATCTGCATTGTCAAAACAGCTGCCAAGGGAACAGCTTGTCTAAGAGAGAGAGAGAGGGAGTGGGAGAGAGAGGGAACACTGGGGAGAGGGAAGGTAATCAGTTTTTGGAAAAATACTGCCTCTCCATCCCCTGCCAATACTTAGTTTGTGTTGTGGCTTTTTTCTGGGCCAGCGTAGCCCTGGCACTCTGACTCCAGCCACCCACCCCTCTCTCCACAGTTAATTCAACAAAGGGGGGTTTAGGTCGTAAACTGACAAAAACAGCAGCCAAACAGATTTGGGTTTAGAATTGTGTGTGCCTGTTTCTGTGTCTATGTGCAACTGTGCTCTGGGAGTGCTAAAATATTTCTCATTTCAGCCATATGCTTATTTGTGGGTGATAGTCAGGCGTCTGTAAAAAAAAAAAAGGCTTATTGTTGTGATACCACAGCAAGTATCCATAAGTGAGCAATCACCCCTTTTTTAGAGTGCTGGCAATCTGCCTTCTCACAATATTGTGGCATGTGTCCCTGTTCTCCCACACACTTATTCTCAGGAACAAATCTGATGCCATCACAACTGACTGACTAAAGCCATTGTACCAATACAGCACTAGTTGAACAAATGTAACAAGCTTATGCATGGTGGATCTAGTTTGACACACGCCACGTGCTGTAGACTGAGCATGAATAAACAGGAGCATCCTCCCATTCTCTAATAAAGCTTGTCAGCTCAAGAGGAAGTGACAGGTTCAACAGTGCTCCTGGTTAACACAACAGCCTATGAATAACCTCATCTCAAAAAACATATGGCCCTTCCATCAAGCATGCTGCAAACAAACCAGCACATGTGAATTAGAGTGTCAATCAAAAAGGATCTAATAGTGGCAATGCTTTTGTGTATTCTTGAATATCAACATTTGCATCATTGGAACAATAAGCTTTTTCGCAGTAACATTTATGGCTTTGATTAAGATATTCCATAACATGATTATTGATGCATGTTTTTAAATTGGTGATCATATTGATGCATTTTACAATATTTTTAACAGACATGGATGGCAACACTGCAGGTGTAACTACCATATATAAAGTGGCTGAAACATCATGTTTTAATAATGATAATATATACTTATATAAGTATATGCATATTGTCTGCTAGATATTGACTATATACTAAAGTCAAGATGTTTTCCAGCCTGTAGCCTGAGAACCAGTTAAACATGTTTGACTGAATAATCTAAGAGCCAGTGTTCACCGATGCAACATCAATTAGGCTCAAGTGAAGGGTCGATTAGTCTTCAAAAGGATGGAGAGGAGCTGCACTGTGAGTCATGTGAACCCTGTGCCTGTTCTCCAGCTACATGCACAGGAAGAGAGCGGGAGCCAAAGCAGTAGCCAGCACAAGGGAGAGTTAGTTGTTTACATGCTGTGTGGATGTATACAAGTGTCCGCTGTCAGACTTTTAATCACTTCGGAACCTTTTGAGACGCTGCACAGCAGCGTGGGGAATAGCTTTCACTGTTTTGCTGTTTAGGGAGGCAGGGGAGGAGGGAGAGAGGAAGGAAGAGAGGAAGAGATATGATTCAGATGCTCCGCTGGCTACTATTCACCCAGTTGTTTCTCTCCATTTCCCTGTCTTCCTCTTCTATCTCATCCCTGCTCTCTACAAAGGTATGTTTAATACATAAGGGTCTAATTGCTATCACAGCTGCAGGTTCTGGGTTTTGCAGTGGGTGCTCCATTTCCCTCCTCATCCTCGTCAGAAAAGGGACCTCTGCCACCAGGCCTATTACTCCTTTTTTGTTCTTTACTGTATTCCGTGTTGCCCTTTGTTTTTCAATCATTCATTCCTCTGTTCTCTTGCCTCTCACATGTTGTCTACAGTGATGTAGAAAAGGTCAAGTCAAATGTTATTTATAAATTGTAGCCCAGTATCAAAAATTTGTCTTTAGACTCTCAAATCACATAAGAAAAAAACCTTAGAATTTTAAGACTTGGTTCAGCCAGATTACAGAAGAACTCTCATGTGGTGTCAGGGCTCAGTACAGCCCAGTCAAGTTCTACACCAGTTTTTCAGGGTATTCAATGGAGCATGAGTGACAGAAGCATGCACACATCTTTGGTCATATTGGTATACATCCAAATTATATGGTCCATGGCATGTTATCAGTGGTTTTGCTGCTTAACTGTCCTTTTTTCTGCCCCGTTCACTTCTGTCTGCTCTCACCTCCTTCATACGAAACATAGGGCAGCTTCTCTCTCTCTTTCACTGGCTCTCACGCTCTTTCTTTCTCAGTCTGAATTAATGGATGCAAATGGAGGCGTGTGCGGGGGAAAGGAGCTGACATTTATGCCGCTGATTAGAACATGCATCCCCAACGCTTTGTAATTGATTGCAGTCGTGGACAGCACACACTCACCCATATCCTCTCCTAAATCCCCACACTGCTTTCTGCATTCTATTAGTCTGTGTGTGTGTGTGAGGGCACACACGCTTATGTGCAACTCCCTGTCTAATCCACACACTTCAAAACACTCAGATGGGTATAGGATATGCATGAACACTCACACACAGTTGCTCACGCAGTACACGCACATATATATCCACACAGCCCCACATATAGTGGGCTGCCTCACTGCATCCATTTGAATAAGAAGCTTTTAATAGTTCCTTGGTTTGACTTCAAGGACAAGTGATTGTGGGGAAGCTGAGTTTACATGACTCAATATGTTGATTCACTTCTTCTGGATCAATGTGCGGGCATGACTTGTGAACTCAGATTATCCTGGAAGCAATGTCAAGGGTGAGAGTGATGAGGGGATGTTTTTGTGATGGGTCAAAAAGTCATCTCCAGGAGGCAAAAAGTGGGACAGATGTTCAAATGTTAAAAGTTTGATGTTGAATGGAAAGGAAATTGGAAAAAGTATTACAGGGAAGCACAAGAATTGTGTCTGTGGAGACAGGAAGAAAAAAAAAAGCTGGTAGAAGTTAGATGGGAGAGCAATGAAAGAGTGTGTGCATGTGCATGAAACGTGAAACAGTTCATGGTTATGAATACATAGTTGAGTGTGAGCTTATTTGTGTGTGATTGTTTTTGCAGTCTGCCTGCTTACTCTTGTGGATCTTTGTCGGCTTCTTTGCTGTGCATCGCTGTGTATGTAAATGTGTGTGTGTCTGTGTGCATGTATACATCTTTGTGTGTGTGTGTGTGTCTGTGTAGGAGAGTGTAGCAAGGTACTGTACAGTAATTAGCATCATTCTCACGAGGGAGGCACTACATGTGGAGGGCCCATTAAATACATTGCAGGGACAAACACTGAGCCACAGCCCTGTTCTGCTGACTATCATGCTTCACCCCCTGTAATGCACACACACAAACACAAGCACTCTTAAATCACATTAGCCTGCCAACTCAATTACCGCATACACTGTAGCCAAATACACACTTACCGACATAACATGAGTCATTTTCCAAAGATGTCACTTATGTCATAAATTATTAGTTGACTGCCTTCTCATGTCATAAGAAGGCATCAGTATACAAAGTTAGCAATATTTATAAAGAATTCTATTCTTTAAAGGTTCCCAATCCTTACACAGCGTACAGCATCTTGGGGTCAAAGAGTTTTCAGAATTAATAAAGTGAAGAGTTATTGCAGACTAAAACAATATACAAACTGTTTTTGTCACATATGTAAAGGTGCATGAGAATAGATCCGTCCATGTCACCCCAGTGTATCCACACATATTTAGAGACACTCTGAAAGATGCACCGTGACTCACACAGTAACAGGAGCACACACATAGGGTCGAGCGGGGGTGTAAAATTATGCTGCGTTAGCTGGCGTGCAGTGTTTGTGCTAATGAAGCTTTCTGTCCACATAGGCTGATAACCTGCTGATGATTCGATACTTCTGCCAGAGAGCTCTGAAGCACAGTTTGAATAGTGAAGTAGGTGTATCCTGTGGTAGCTGTGTATTATTAACTGAGGATGTTTTTCACCCTTGAAAAGTGGGAAGGAGAAATGTAAGCCACATTAGCTAAATCATTCCCTATAATTCCCATGAAAACCTTATTTCTCACAGTATTTAATTAATAGCCATAATTTGCTCCTTTTACTGTTAACTGTTAACGAAGTGATATTTTACACACCATCTCAACTGGGGAGATTTTGGAAACAAGCTCTGGCAAGAATATTTTTAATCAGGCCACGACTGAAAATAATCTGACAAAAGACCCAGATTGATGTTGACTGATGTTTTTGTTCAACGGGATTTAAACACAACAGGATTCAGTGTTGTCCACAAGGACAAGGACTCTCAACACAATGAACAAGAAGTGCTGTGGAAATTCCTATGGTTATTGGCTGACCTACTCTACCACTGTATACAGCCATCTGAAATAATGGTCTTGTGTTTTAAATATGAGGGATATACATTTCCTCCTCAGTGAAGTTCAAGCTTATTACTCCCCAGGGTGGCAATTAATTCTCTGTTTCGTGTAGGTGTATTTCAATCTCTGTCACTGGGTAAAAATATAAACATATTACCTTGTTTATCTCCACTTTTGTCAACTTGTCGTAGCACATGAGGGCTTGTTGCTTGACTCGTTTGTTACACATCTGCTTGTCATCTAAGGAGCTGATACACAAGTTGAGCCTGACCTTACAGAAGCAGTGCTTTGTCATTTAGAAGTACACACACACACTCTCTCACATTCAACAGACATCACACCCACACGGGGGCATACACACCCCTTCTACGTCCCCTATCCAGCACAGGGAACAGTAATTAGTTAGTGCCCCCAGGACTCTGACAGGCTCTTTCTGACAAGAGGAAAGGGCAAGGTGACATTTTTGGTCAGCATCGTGATACAGTCATTGTGCTGCATACTTCACAAAATTACCAGAGGGGTTGAGAGTTCAATTCCCAGAGCTCACTTTGTGCTGATAGAGCATTCAACCTTTTTAGACAACACTTGGGCACGGATGACATGATGGTGTAAATGGGCCCAGTGCCATATGTCCTTTGGGACACCCGTACCTCATCTTCTTTGTTTAGACTTTACCAACCTTGGGAGAGTTCTCCTAAGTACCATCTATAAACGATACACTCTCCACTTGAATGCTCAGAAGCTGACGATCTCTAAGAAAGGACCTTGCACAGTTTGGTTTTATAGCAATTATATATTAGTGCATTTCTGTCTTGATCTTGAAGACTGGGCAGACATATTAGTTTGGTCAAATGAAAGTAGCAGCACACAGGCTTACATCTAAAACAAAAAGCAATAAGAGAAAGGGAAAATAACAGTGACATACACACCAGTGTAGAAGGAGACAGATGGTAAAGGCCTATAAAAAGAGGCAACTGCAGCCTCTTAATCTTATCTAATTTTTCTCAGTAAATAAACAGAATCTTAATGGTTGCTGATAGCTGGAATTACTGCTCTGTGTAAAATACTACCATCTCTAGCCAGACTTGTGCTCTCTCCCAGCTCGAAAATCTTTAAACACACTGCACACCTTATTGCCTGAACTGCACTGGCCGTCCCCACGCTGCTCAGCCTCAGCTTTGACGGCTGTCAGTATAGATTTATTCTCATAACAACTTTGATGGATGGGCCAAGATCATGACTAACTGGCTAGCCACTAGCCATGACCTCATCATTGGCCGACTGGCAGGGTCGACTTTCCGTCATGCCCAAGCAATTATTAGGCCTCAGTACCCACTGCCATCATACCGGGCACACTGGTACTGCTCGGTGGCTCAAATTCGGTTTTTAAATTTATGTCTGTATGTTTTTTGTGTCACTCATTATTTTTAATTGACAAAAAGTGTCAGTGCCGCTCATCGCAAGGCTTTTTGCCTTCATCACAAGGCTTTCGTCAGAGTGCTCCCCAAAACTTGGAAAAGCTTCAACTTCTCATTAAAGTCCTGAATGAAGGGAGCAATATTTTTCTCTGCCAAGCAGTCATGATTAAAGACTATAGCAAATATGGACAGCATGCCAGAGAGATATAGGTCATTGTTGTCTTTGCTGTTAAATAATTTTCAGTAGAAATTGTATAAGGGTACAAATCACATACAAGAGATACATATAGTGTATGCTTTCAATTTTCATCACACAAAGGCCCTCAAGTAGCATACAAAAAACACAACATATGAACAAAGTGTGAGTGAACATATCCTGCCACTTACTAGAAGTACATTTTCTTTGATAATAGGGAATTGTACAGTTTTGTCATTCTAATCTAGAAAATGAATAACCCCTTAAATTTCATTGCATTAACGTTATTGTGGAGTATTCTGCTCAGGCATTGCTTCAGTAGGTTCATTCATTTTTACACATTCATTCATTCATCATATTTTCTTTACAGTTTATCATCATATCAAGGTTCTTACTATTAGTGTCACTCCACTGCAGCAGTTATGCTATATTCTAACCTTGGCCTCCCACTTACAGTTTATTATTTATTTATTTATCCCTGTAAGTCTACCTCTACCAGGCTTCCAGCTGAAGCCCTACCTTCCACCATCCCTTCTTACCTTCATTTTCTTTTTTCAATTCTTCAGCTGATGTTTTCCCCAATCTTCATCTGCCCTCATACTAACTACCCCTTTGTTCTTTTCCTCCCTTTCTTCCCTTCCTCCATCCCTCTCCAGTTCCCAGCTGCCTGTGAATGTGTGTGTGTTATCCACTGTCAGACAGAGGCATCACATCACATGGCAGGTTGGCAGGCTGACCTTGTCCTGCACATCCTGGAATTTACGATGCAGCCAAGCTAATCCACCTATCGTGGCTGGCCACGCAACATCTGCTATTTTAATTACCAAAGTGATGTCTTTTAATCCCACTAACTCAATCCAAAAGCAGTGGTAATTTACTATACGGATGTGTGTGTCTGTGCTTATGTGTATGTCTATGGGTCTGTGTGCACATGTTGTACAATTGCCAAACTGTGAATACTGTGTATTTCAAATATTTCACTAGTCGTCCTATCAGAACAAAAATATGGGTGAATTCTCACTCATAGGATGTGGGTTTGAGTCATGAAGAGCAGAACCAGAAAGGAGGATGTCCTTACATCTAAATTTGGTTTTTCACTGGATCCTGTGATCTTAATACATACAGATGGACACAAACACACATATACACAATTGTACAAATGTGTCCATGACATGCTCGGATGTGGAGATTTAAAGGCAGCCTGTCTGTGGTGTCTCCCAATGAAATCTGGCTGCACTACTTAAACTGAACTCAGAGAGAAGTAAACACAGGGAAACCAGATGGTCACTGCTCTCAGCTCTGCCAGTGGCAGCTGGAAAATGATCTGTACAAGCAGGCAGAAATGATCAACATACTGTATTTGTCCATCTGTCTGTCTTTATATTTGAGATGTTATGTACTGTAAATCATGGGTTTGGAATTTGTGGCTTACAATGCTTCGTAGTTACTTTTCCCAGAGCTTACAGTAAATGGTTTGGTGAACATCAAGGCTGAAACAGCTAATATTTAGTAGATTTTTAATTTTGTGTTTATTGTCATTGAGACTTTCTTATGTCACGTGTGCTGCAGGGCAGCTGTCATAGTTCCTCATTATAACTATTATTTTTATTAAGTATTGCTTTTCCATGCAATAAATGCACCTTGTTATTCCATGAGTAAATATCATAAAAGCCCATGATGCAGGCACATATGACATGAACAGCTCTGGTCATACAAGCAAGACCTTAATGTTACAGGTTAGTATTATCCACAGATGTAAAGTAGCTAAAGCAATAAAGCATGTTCAGTCAAGTACGCAAAACAACAATTTCTTATTTATTTTATAAATGTACATTGATAACTCCATCTACTGTGCAAAAAAAAAAAAGTCATGTTAACCAGTCTCCCAACTGGAGGCAAAAATACATATACAGTAGTTTTGAGTATTTATTTTACTTTGGGATGTCTTTGAAAGGGCTATGTTCCTTAGTTTCTCCATTACTATGCTTCGGATTGTGCTCCAAGTCACAGTGTGAGGCCTGTTCTCTCAGCCCAGACGCCATTTTGGCTCTGGCAGAGTTCTGTGTTTTTCATCCAAGAACTCTGTGACAGAGTGTAATCAAATCTTGGTCTCCTCCTACACAGGACGCCAGACATCTCCCTCTGTCAGCCGCAGGAGATTTGTAGGCTCATCATGTTTTGGTTGAGGCTACTTTTCTATACACCCACTGCCAGAGGGCTGGCGAATTAGATGTGAATGGAAGGAGATGGCATAGATGGTGGAGAAAACATATTAAATGCAACCCCCAGCAGTTTTTTTTAGCCCCTTGTTTAGGTTGGACAAATCCCAGAGTGGTTGGTACCTGCCAACCACTTTGATATATTTGCTGAATTCCTCCATGAGTATCATCCAACTGGTTTAATCATTAGGTTTTTGATTACTTTCTTAGGATTTTAGCCCCAGCGTTTTTCATGTTTTCCACCAAGCACTGTAATATGAAATATGTCACTCCTAAAACACTCCACCATCCATACTTAAATGGAAAAAGTGCAGCACAAATTGGTGGCACCATGGAAAAACACTTTTGCAGGGTGGAGCCATGTGCGTTTATGTGTACACTATGTGTTATTTGAGTGAACCCACACCTGTTGCGCAAGTGTGACTACATGGCATGGATGTGTGTGGCTGTGTTTTCTTGTGTGGGTGAGTGACTTTGTGTACAACTGGGTAAGTGTCGTAGCGGTTGAGAATACAAACTTGGCCAGAACATCAAAAGCTGTGTGTCATGTTGGAGCAGCTTTACTCGGGGCACTGCTCGCTCACTGAACTTCCCAGCATTTCAGCTTGTTTACAGTGGCACATGCCAAGACTCCCCTCCATTTGAAACGCCTTCAGCATGTCGTTAACTCTCTCCCAAAGGGAAACCTCCATGTTTTTTTTCCTCCCGGGTATACAGCTTGTCAGAAACACAGAAGAAGAAAATTGCCATTGCGTTGCTATAGGAGGTACTGTTTTCTGATTCTGATACACTGTTTGTTTGTGGGGGGTTTGCAGAAAATTGACAGACTTGTAGTAGTTTTCACTTCTTGCCTGCTGACTGTGTGTGTGCAACAGAAGCAGTAGATGTAGACGGGAGAAAAACAGAAGCTCTGACTCTGAGCTTAAAATCAGATGTTAAGTCCCTGAGCGTTAGGGTAAGCATTCACATGGTTCAAATAACAGATAAAGGTAAGAGTAAGAGAACAAAACAGAAAGACAAGAAAGAGAATTACAAGAAACTAGTTAAGTTACAGAAAGAGATGAAAAATCCTTTTGAAGTGCCAGGGAATTCTTCACAGATTTGCCTCGGAATACCAGCAGATAGTATCTTAAAGGCCTCGGTGTAACAAGTCTTCCATGGTGGGCTGTGCCCCCGCTGGGGTCGGAGCCCTCCAGACCTGCCTGGTTATCCAGGGTCCTCCAGGAAAATATCCAGAAAGCCAGAGACCATGCTGGGGTCAAACTACTTCTGCTGGCACAGTAACTGTTAGAACAGAGAGCAGGAGAAGAGAGACAGGAGAAGTCATTATCTGTGTGGTGGTCCTATCTACAACTCTCCGGGGGGGAGTGGATGGTTGGAAGTGAGTGTTGAATTTTGGACTTAGGAAATGAAGTCAAACTGCAGACACATTTATTTTATGTTCATTATTTTGGTCCTTGTTGTATATGTTGTATATAGAGTTTTTTTTTTCTTTTCATTTAGTCTTCTTGCAAATAAAACAGTAAATTCAAGACAAGCGGATATATGGCCAGGGTTTTTGTTTGCTTAACATTTAAATAAGTAGAAATATAAAATACTGTATGGTATGTATGTATTAGTAAGATATGGCTATATATAGATCACACACACCATCACACATAACGTCCCCTGTTGTGGTGTGCCTTCTCAGGTTGGTAGGGGGCTTTCCTCATCAGTATCACAACCTCGAGGGTTATGTTTACAGCGTGGGAGTGAATGATGACAGGAAGTTGGGAGAGAGACAGTTAGGGAGGAAACATTTCCTCCTTTGTGCCTCCCTGATTCCTAGAGTGCAAAAGAGAGGTTAGATAGAAACACACACACCTGCAACACATACTAATGTATTAATTCTTTAGTAAAAAAGAAAGAGAAGAATCTTCTTAGTTACAACAAACACCACATTTTATTTCATAAAAACTTTTGTTGTCACATACATTTTAAAGAGGTTGTTCTTATTGACACGCCTGCAGAAAATGATTGCTTATTATAGCTCTATGGATTGAATATATGAATATATTTCAAAGCAGGTAGACATTAGCTGGTGAAGGTGATGATGCTTTATGTCACAGCTGCATTTACAACTTTTTTCTACCTCCCACAAGTTGCCAAAAGAATATCTTATGGCAGGCTTAATGTTGTAATTCTGCTTTTTCATGTTGTAATCCTATTCCTGCTGCTGCCATACCTGTCTGTGCTAGAGCTGTCTGTCCTCTATTTCTCTCCCTGAGGTTTCTTCTTTTTTTCTGTTTAAAATTTTTTTTCTCCCGTTTACAACCCAAGGGTCTAAGGATCGGGGCTGTCATGCGCATGTTATACAGTCCTCCGCGATTTAAGCTATAAATATAAAACTAATTTCACTTGAACCAGACTAATAAGAGAGCATTAGCATCAGCAGAGGAACACGCTGCATTGAAGAAAAGCAAGATCAGATTGGAGAGGACCAAGTAGAATGAAGTGGATTAGACAAAACAGAGCCAAACACAAAACACAGCCACATGGTTGCATAGTTTTTTTGTCTAACATCTGCATTTGCCACAGAGCATAGAGAGACAAACAGTGCACAAACAACCTGACAAATGAAGTCACGTTTATAAAACGATTCAAAGAAAAACTCCCTTTCATCAGTGTTGGTGGTAAACATGGATTCTTCTATTGCGCCCTATCCAAAACTACTCCGGTCTTATCTAAAATAAAAAGTCTTCACTGCGATGATGTCAGCATTTTGCCTCATTTGCAGCCTGCAATTAGCTTGTTTTCTGGCCAAAGTTATGTGCCTTGTTTTATATTACACGGTAGAGTATATGTTTTGACTTAAACATATGCGCATTTAAATGTTGTACAGACCACACACACAACACCATGCATACATGTGTACACAGATTGGCGTGCAAGTTGTGCTGTCTCAAGTAATCCTTAATAGCTCGGTTTATCTAAAACAGCTTCCAGGTGTGCTAAGCTGGCACGCGTTCCTGCAAGACAAAGAACATATACTAACACACTCATGCTCAAACATGCGCTTCTACGCATTGCAATGCTAACACAAACATGCATACCCACATACAAGCATACACATGTCATCCAAGTGACAAAAATGAGAAGCTTTCTTCTCCATTAGAAGTCATTTCACTCTATCGCTGTGTGTAATCCTCACCATATCTGACAGAAGGATCCTATTGTCACCAAAACTCTGAGCCTCTTGCCTAATGATGTTTTATCACACTCTCGGCATTGTGTTCACATTTCCCTGCATGTTTAAAAAAAGATTTAAAAAACACCTTACTTCAGAGTGGTTGTGTCAGTTAAAGGGGCGATTGATATGCTGTCTTCCCAACTCCAACCCCCCACTCTGTTTCTCTTCCTCTCTTCTCGTCATCTCTCCCTCTTTTCAAGATCTTACATTTTCACTAAAAGTCCCCTTCTCTCTGTTATCATTCCACCAGAGGCTCTCAAAAGGAGCTTTGATATTGAAAGCAGGCTTGGCATGAAAGGCAAGGGTTTAGGGGAATGTAAATGCTGGGGGTCTTTTTAAAGGAAGAGATCTTCCAGTTAACGAACACCTTGCATTCAGGCACTTTCTGCACTGCTGAATTCTGTTTTTTTTTCTATGCATGTGACAAAATGTGGATGAAGAATGCATTTGCAAATGCCTTTTAGTCATTTGTATGGATTTGGGTCAATTGAAGTTGATGAAATACTGTGACAGAGGTGAGACAAAAACATTATCAGAATATTATTACAAGGTGTTTGACAAATACTGAACTATATTCCAACTTCGTCCATTTCAGCAGCAAGCTCTTTTGTGTGTGACATTTTGGGGAACAAGTGGCATCAACTGAGGAGGTAGAACTTTAGTATGGTAAGTAGAGGATTGTAGGAAGTCATCCTGGTTATGGTACCAAGTGATTCATAGTGAATTTACCACATTCCTAGTACCTTATGCATTTATTATGTATACAAAACTGACCCTTGACGAATTTTCAAGCTTCTCGTGGCTTTCTCTGCAACTTCAGTAAGGTCCAGTAGTAAATTTTAAGATATTTCAAGGTCCCTTTTCAGTCAGGCAACAATCTCCTGTCTCAGTTACGATGTCATCACGGATTAGATTGACGTAACAGGAGCCAAAGCCTAATGTACTTGTCAGCATGTGCAGTCCCAGAGCATCTTTGATGACACCCTGCTAAGACTCCTGCTGTGAGCTTCTGTTAGAGCTAAAAGATGGCATACTATGGCTATCCCCCACTCCTGGTCTCTCCTTCATGCTATCTGTCTTGCCCTGTGTCTCCTTTGCACCCTGCCAACACATCACATTCTTTATATCCAGGCTTCCCTCCTGTGGCTTATGGAGCTACTTCAGCTCTCTGGCATCCTTGCCAACTTCTGCTGCCCACAACAAGCTCAGTCAACCAGTTAGTCCTAGACTGCCCTTATACAGCTCCACACACCTGTGTTTCTTAACTTGAAACTGGTGGTAAGAAGAAACATGTCCAGAAAAAAAAACAGTTTCTTCCTGCACTCTCCTATACACAGCATTCTTCAAATAAATCCAGTCCTCACTAATGAGTCCCTGGAGGGTTGTATCCCGCAATTGCTCTCTTCAGACGCCATTATAGTCAGTATGGCTTCAAAGAGTTGGGTGAAACCATTACCATAACTGGGGACTGCTACCTGCCTGGATAGCTTTAGACATTAGCAAAACCTGCAGTTTGCTAATGGGACTGAATCGACTTAACTTGGGAACAAGTGCCATGGGAGCTGTGGACGTTCATATCCTGGTGTGTGGACTTCTTTTTTCTTTGATATTTGCTATGCTGTCTCCGTTGACGCAGATTTGATAGTAGGCTATATCCTGAGTACTTTGTTAAGCAGTGTTTACTTTCTGCTTCTCTGTACTTTTGTACTCCATTCTACTCATTCAAATCTGTTATCAGCTTCTGCCCTGTCAAGGTCATCGCTCGTGATGCAGATCATTCTATGGCTAATTAAAAACTCATCATCTTTGTGATGAAAAGATAATTTGATAAATATATATATATATATAAAGACCATTAAAACTCCTTTTAAAACTCTGTGACACTGTGATGGTGCTGCTAATTTGCTGGTATCCTCTGCCGACTGATGTGCAGAGGTGATGTGCAGAAGAAAATGTCAAGTTAATTCAGCCAGTCACCTATCAAGTAGGCTAAATTAAATGCTAGGAAGCAGTCTGGAAGTCCCAGTGGTAGCTGTCTCTCCACCAGTCCTGGTGAGGTTTCTCTCTCTGGGATGGCTAAGGAGGGTATAAGGGTTCTGATACCCCACTGTCACCCTCTCACATCCCATATCTGGCAGGTGTTCGACCCACGGGAGCTCTGGCTGCACTCGTCTGGCCTGAGAGCCCTGCAGGACCTGTCAGTCTACTAAGCTATATCACCTCTCTTTCTGCCTCGACAGCACCGATGTCGACCTCAAAGTCATACCACACACAATGTTGCACTGTAATGGACTACTACACTGGATCTTGGATGTATGAATTATTTTACAGGCATTAATTTGCAGCAGTCCAGCATTCACCAATCAGCTGTGAATCCAAAGTACAGCTTAAGCTGATGGGAATGTCATCTGTTAGCAGATGTTTGCAATGGGACCCTGCCCCATTCAGTTTCCCCTGCTGCTAGAAACTGAATGGCACAGTGTCATTTGTAGGTTGTGTGAAATGTTAGACTTACCATACGAATACGGATTTTGTATGTATGTGTGTGTGCTTAATTGACAAAATGTATTTATGCTTTTCTGCAATTTTCTATTGATATCCAGCACATGTATATATGAAGACAAGACATGTAAGACATGTAAAGACATGTATATATGGAAAGACAAATGAGAAGAACATATTTAAAATAAAAAAAACCTTCTATTCTTTTTGTTTCATTTATTTTCCATTTTCTTCTAGTAATCATTCTTTTTGTATTCATTTTATTTGTATCTAGAGATTTCCTATGTTGATATAGTGTATTCCCTAAGTTGTATAGTGACAGTAGTTATAGACAGTATGTAAAGACCACACAAATGAAAATTATAACTCGATCAATTTTGTATTAGTGATGTGGCCATAAAAGTAATTCCAGCACATGGATAGGCTCTAGTTTGCTATTCAGCTGGAATAAATTTACATTGTGTCATAGAGGATATTCTTCTACACACAGCAGTTGATATCAACTTCAAACACAGCACCCCTACCGTTTCAGAGTGCGCACTGAACTCCATTTTCTGCAGACAGGAGCTTCTTGGTATTTGGTCATAAGCTCAAACACTGGACAGATTTCAGTTTAGAACGGATGAAGTTGCTATACGAAAGACAAAGGGAATGCCAAAGCTGTTACAGTTAAGCTTAATTTTAATTTTAAGACAATCTATCCAATAGTTTTTGACACATTTCACTAGCTCAACACCCAACAAGAGTGATTAAAGATGTATATGTTTAATAGGAAAAGCATATGGTTAGAGAGGAAGGTGACTTTGACATGCATCTCCATGTGTTTGATGTGTGAAATGAATAAAATTCCATGGTGAAACTAGTGGAAATGTTATAGTGATCAGTGTAGTCAAAATTCGTCATCTGGGATTCAAGAATGTTGGTACAAAACTTAATTTTAAAAAACATTTGAAAACTCAGTTGTTTAAAAAGTATTTCAAATGAGTCTTACACACACACACACACACACAAAAGAAAAATTGTCTAGCACTTAACAATTCCTAGCATGTTTTCTTCTTGACAAGTTTTGGGTCTTATCAGGGCTCTTAGTT
>JAUMHL010000003.1:7557576-7575721 GCA_032362345.1 Sandelia bainsii | reverse complement strand
GTAACTCATAATTTACAGAACCCAAATGGTAATTGCGTGTGTCTTCCCCTTGTAAGTCACTTTGGATAAAAGCGTCTGCCAAGTAAAGTAAAGTAAAGTAATTCCAATCTATCGAATAGTTGTGGAGTTTTTTCAATCTGAACCAAAGTTGTCGACCAACCAACAGACATTGTAATCCATAGAGACATGGAACTAGTACGGCTAAAAGTATGGGGGAAAAAATAACAATAAAAGACAATGTACTACACTGAACTGCACTGTGCTACCAGCAGTCTGCTGTCAGATCTGCTATCCAGCGTGCATCATCTGAGGCTAACAGAGATTAAGTGATTCTGTATTTGATGCAAATGGAGAACCAGTAGTTCAGCCTGCTGTTAAATTGATCTTTACAGCTGCCTTTTAAAAGAAATCTGATGTGTAATGGTGCCAAATAGGAAAATAATGGGGGGAGGTTTACTGACCTTTGCACCATTGTTCAGAGAGGTTATCAAGAATGTCCATCTCCAATTTGCTCAATCTATCTTCAGCCCTCTTAGGCCAGGCTGTTGAATGGCTACACCCATTTTTTCCACCGTACTGTAAGAGGCAATTTCCTTTGCAGCTCAAGTGGCAGTTGTCTTTTGCCTCCTTGTTCAATTAGAGGAGAGGGGGAAAGAGAGCTGGAGGGTTGCAGTAATACGTCTGGTCAAAATAAAAGCTTTTTGCAGAGACATCATGTCATCCATCTCCCAGTAAATGATACATCTTCCTCTTACAGCAGTCTGAATGACCTTGTTTGTGTGGCCCTGTTAGTAGCAAGGGAGACTGGAGTAGGCAGCCTGGAAATGAGTCTGGTCATTGTTTGGAGATGCAGGAAGGCACAGAGAGACAGAGGCAGAAATAGGGAGACTGTGGTGCACTGGTCTCATCTTCAACCTGCTGCACTCATCAGGGAGGCACTTTGGCACTTGGCATCTGATTAGCCAGACACTCATTAGACCTGACCTTGAATCACAAGATTACAAAACAGCATTGAATTTAAGAGAAAAAAACACAATAAACAGGATTTTTATACAACGCTTTTATTGCATGTGAGGGCGGAAGCAGTTATTCCTCCCATAAACATTTTCTCAGAGAATTAAAGTTTGTGTTGGAAGGAAGATTAATATGGGGCAAGGAGAGCATGCCAGCGAAAAAGCAGGCTAGTGGAATTTAATGAGTTTTGTGTGTCGACTGGGGAGCCCGCTCGCGCCACGCTAATTACGCTCTGTAACGAACTGAGATCTTGGGAGCATCACAGGAAGACAAAGGCTCTGAGCAGTCCGGCAGCAAGCAGCAGGCAAAACAAAAGAGCTGCATACACACATTTCAAGCCCACATGGACGGAGTGTGAGAGACAGAGAGATGGAGGCATGCTGACAGTTTTCTCCAAGCCTTACTTGGTTACCACCCCCATGTTTAGAATAAAGAGACATAGTTGAAGATAAGGAGTTGAGCCTAACGAACAAGCCACTCTGTTAGGCTCACCAGACATGTGACACAAACTCCGGTGAGAGATTGAGACAGTGAGATTGTCAATATAATTAGATCAATCTCTGTTGTCATGATGCTGTTCCAGCTCTTTAACTAGATAACTGGGGAAGCACTGTATCTCAGGAAAAAGCATGCACATTGTAGGCAACAGTGCCCCCTTTTGTTATGGAGGCCATCTACAGCGTATGATCCCCTAGGGTTCAGTGTAAATGAGGAAGTCCCAGCTCTTGAAACGGGTGTGTGTCTCTTTCCTTCATTAAGCTGCCAGTGCCTGCAGGGAATCTAACACTCTTCCCACGCATCAGTAGCCACAGTGCACAAACAGCAAACAATCAGGCTGACTTTCAACTGTGACTTTCAGCAGAATGAAACCAGCCTCATCTCCTTCTCTCTCTAACTGTCGTTCTCCCTTGATCTCGCTTACTTTTACTCTCTCTCTTGCAGTCTCTTTCAACTTGGAAGGAGAATTTGCTTCTGGCACAGTTTAAATGAAACTTGCCCTCTTACGGATGAATTCTAACCTTTAATATTCTGGCCCTTTGTTGGCAAGTGTATATCCAACTTTCATCATGCCATATGTATTGTTATCACTCTGTGGCCCCGTAACCATCACTATGAAATGTTTCTGTGCTGCTCTACCCAGGGTCCAAGCTACTGTCAGATGAGAAGACTGAATTTCAACGTAGACCCATTACTGTTTATAAATCATGCTCCTGTAATTTAAATGTTTTGCCAAACTCAGTTTCACGTGTATTGCCTTTCCTGACATCATACTTCTACTACTGCCAACATACGACAGCATTCAGACTCCATCAGGCCTCGTAATTTGTTTGTGTTTACGACAGAATCCTGCCAATTTTATTAAAGCCAGAGCAGCTGAATGCGTGACTGTGGACTTCATACTCCTCCGTTCCTCCCTACTGTCTTGTGTTCTCTCTTCCAGCTGATTTTCCCGTGCGGAAAAGCCCCGTAGCCCCGTCTGCATTCCTTTCCAATTAAGCCAGCATCATCTGATTCCAATTACTCTAATTATAGCAACCAGGGATGTGAGGGAGAGAGGGGAGAAACAGGCAGAGAAGTAGAGTAAGGGAGTAGAACATGGCAAGCCTCACAAGAGTGGAGGAATGTGAGTGTAGCTGGGCTGCCCTAAGGGCACACCAATGGCAATAACAACAGCAGTAACCAACAACAAAAAAAGTGCTTACAACATCACAGTAAGTGAAGCTGTGAAGATTTTAGTAAACACTCACTGTACTTTGTAATGGGCAAAGCACATGATAGTGCTAGAGCCTGTAATTACACTACACACGCTTAACAAGGCCAGGCTAACTGAACAACATGGGTGTTGTTAGTCACAACATGACGTGATGAACACTAACTCCATTGATCTGAAGTAATGTTTGACACCTGCAGCACCCCATTGCAATCTCTGATGTCATTACACAGAATGACGCCATTTATACACTAGCAAGCTGCCGGTGCTGTAGGTCATCGTGATTGTTTTCACAGCCGACTACCCAGGAGGAGATGCCAGGGCACTTAACTGCCCTGTTTTTAAAGACCTGTTTGAGATGGTAAACACATTTCTCTTTCTCTTAGTGTTTCTGATTCCCCTAGTTCCTGTCTGTGTCTGTACAACTCTGTTCCTCTCTACACCTTTGTCCCAGCATAGCATCAGCTCAAATCATACACCAAATGCATTTTTCACATTAAGTTTTTTGCATAGTGTGAAAACATTCATTTAACATACTGAATTCATACAAATTTCTGCTTACAAATTCCACACATTTCCTGTCATCATGTTAAGATGAAAGTTTGGGGCATCAAACGGCACCATGTTAATGATGCAGACACTAAATTAAGAGCTCATTAGATGCTGTTCAGATACACTGAAGAGCCAAGACAGTTAGTTGAAGAAGAAGTAGGCTAGTGTTTCCTGTTTTATGTTGTTGTGTTTATTGTGCAGTCTTGTCCAGTGGGCCTTAACATTGATTCCTGAAGGCTCGTTGTTGTGTTTTTATTATCTACTAACTGTGGCAAGACCTCACACAAAACCCCTTGGCACTTCATTTAAGAAACAAGATCTTTACCATATAATGACATTGGCAGTGACCATGATAACGTCCTCTTGAATGACAATGATAAATGATGTGACAGTTAATTATCTGGAGACATAAGGAAGGTTCTGGCTTCAGATGACTGATGATTATTCAAAGTCACCTCATATGCGATTTTCCTCTTCTCCTCTCACTTTAAACCCATGTTGACCTCTGGGTAAGGTGACCCTCTTCCATCTTGCAGGGTCCCCATTTTCCTTTCTTTGTTTTTCCAGAGTCTAGAGTTCAACCACTCTGTCACACTGTCATGTGGACACTGATGTCCGATTCTCTGCTGCCAAGACCCATGACATCTGTCTAGACGCTTCTAGAGGCTGTTGGCTTATAAACCAGTCACTCCCCCTGCTGATTACCCCACAGTCATTCCTTTCCCTCCACACTTTCAGTCTTTCATAGAAATAAATAATTCTGTAGCTTCACTGTGGTATAATCATTATTATGGAGCTTGGAATCACCTTTGTAAAGGCAGATTGAGCATTTCTTGGTTTCTTCATTTCTTCATTGTACTATTCTTATTGCAGTTTCTGCTCCTGGTTAAATAGCACATTTGAGGCAGCTTGGAGTTATATGCTTGTGATATGCTTGCTTTTTACCACTATATGCCTACACAACCAGCCGTACCTGGATGATTTAGAAGTACTGTATAGCTGCCAGGCAGCAGATCAAGACTTGCTCACACCAGAATATCTTCCTTGAGAACAGCAGATTTTATACAATGAAAAAACTGTAAGTTACCATATTGGTAATGTTGAGAAATGGCAGAAAATGGAAAACTGTGGATTAGTTTTCTGCTTAATACTTGTTGCAGTATGTCCTGCAGGATAATTCATTGTATAGCCTCATATCATTACTCTCAAATTACTCTCAAATTGACAAAAACCTTGAAGAGACTTATCTGTTACAAGAAAGAATACATTTATTACATATACAAAAGGTGAAAAAATGTGGACAGTGGCCCTATAACCACAGCATTTCCATTTGTGTAAGTAGTCTGACGGTGTGCAGAAAGTTTTAATATGACACTACTTCCTGAAACACCTGGATTCAGGAGTCATACCAGTTTTTGGTTGATACAGCTGCAGTCTCACAGCATTTTGTCACCAAAGCACTTTGCAGTTAATAGGCTTTTTACCTCCACCTCAGCATCAATAAAAGCACTTGGGTACTTGTTATTGTTATTACTACATTTTTATTACTACCACCATAGCTATTTTCTCCCCTCCATCTTTCTCCATGGTGTCACCAACTCCTAATCTCAGTTGCTTATCTGTCTCTCTTCTTCTTTTCCTCTGTTCACTGTATCACTTATCCCTCCCTCTCCAGAAAGAAGAAGCTGTTAAGGAGAGTTATCCAAGTTTTCTTAGAATGAGAGTGATGAAGCCATTGAACTCAGTGGGACACCCAGGGTGGTTCGTTAGTTTGCTTCTACTGTATTATTAGAGCCCATAACAAACACATTATCTCCTGCTGCACCACTCCTCTTCCAGGCCATTTAGGGTGATAATTAGACTGTAACAAGCAGCCGTCCCCTTTATATAGGTCATCCACCACAAATGATGCTTTCACTGAAATACACACAGAGGAGATTTGGTTTGCATTCGGAAACTTAATCTGTTCTGTTTGGAGGATGTCAACGAAGTCATCTAGAAATAGGAAATTACTACACAAATCTTTTTTGTTGTCTTATGATTGCAGGTTTGGTGTAATTAATCTTTTAATCACCTACATGGGGATGTGGTATTTTTTTCAATCTTACAATACCGAGGCAATTCTTTCCACTTAATTTTAAACCTGGGAAAACACATGCCCCTCAAGGAACTTGAGCTGATGATTTGGCCTTATAGTGAGGACATGTATTTTTTATTTGAAATGCAGTTATTATCTTATTACTAAGAGCATCAACACCACTTGATTTTTTTATTAAAAGTGAATTAAACGTGGAAACCATAGAGACAGCTATGACCCTTACACTTACCTGTAATACATCAAGCCCAAACATATTAGCACATTGGTACACACTGGTAATTTTAGCTAATTTATATATGAAATTTTGATGACAACTTTGTTTCAACCGTATTGTATCATGGTTGCTGCATCTGCAGAAAAGGCTGAAGTTCAGATCTAAATGTATGCATATTAACTAGGTCCCAGAGGCAGCTGTCAATAGAGGACTAACAAATAACCTCTGTTTTAGACACATCAAACATGTATAATTATGTGGTGGTTTGTGATATATACCTTAAGCATATATACATGGTAAACAGCTAGTGCTGCTTTTATAGAGATTTGGTTTCGGTTTGATTTCCTTAGATTTTGTGGGCATATTTGTCTTACTGCAAATGTGATATAATAATATATTTAAGATTGTCATGTTAAGACCAGTTGTCATGATCCTACTATTAAATGGGCTTTACAGAGAGATACATTTAACACTTAATTGAAAACTGTATATCAATAATAATACAGTAAATGAACTTAATGGGCAGAAAGGGAGATGAATGTGGTCTACATTTATTCTGCTCAAAAATGATAATATATACATATACATATTTTAATGTGTTCTTTACAAGAAAAGAAAATACATGTTTTACTAATTTTGAAAAATATATTAATATCACTGTCTAGTTATTTGAAATAATTATCGTTATTAAATCAAAACCTGATTTATAGGAGCTCTAAATAACCTGCATTTGGTGTTGAAAAGGGAACTAATACCCCGTATCACAGTATTGTAATTGAAAACCATTGCATCAGTTCCACCACTGAACCTGACTGATGTCACATAAATGTTGATTTGTTCTGAGTGGCTTTCTCCACACAACACTTCCATTATTGCTTTTTTATTACTTTCGTTGTTGCTGTTTTCCATTGAGAAATAATTCTTTAATATATATTTCAATATTTCTGCAGTTCTCGCCCCCGCCGTGTTGCCGTTTCTCTGAAAAGATGTGACAGTACTAAGGCATGGTATTTTTGCTGCAGTTAGACATATGATGCTCACATCGCAGTGTAGTTTCATGTGTCAGCCTTAGTGTTCCCCGGTGAGTAGTGGCACATGGCACAAGGAATAACAAATGAGTCCATGACCCAGGGTAGTTATTCAGGGTGTGTTTGTGGAGCAGGCAAACAGAATATGCTATTTGTTTTGCAGTAGATTCATAAGTGAAAATTGCATTGTGCCTCCATTTGGAGAGCAGGTGATGGAGTGTGGATGGAAACAAAGAGATTGTCACTCTCCTGCTTTCTGATGATGCTGTACCATTCTATTGAAAGACTCTCACATCGTGCCTCTTAACACAGAGTCTGACTTGTCAACATACTGTATGCGTTCGCTTTTTTAACTAGATGGAAAAAGAGCCGTGACTATGTGCTGTTCTCTGCGGGTGCTTGTGGGTAGAATGTGATAAATATTCTTTGCATGTTGAAGCGCATGCATGCAACTTTACCTTTCTTCCTATCTGTTCATTTTGATCCTTTGACCCAGCAGGTTTGGTGAATACATTCTTCGCACAGACATATGTTGGGGAGACAGATAGGGGGAGGGGCATGTGGATGTAGCTTACTGATGGCTCATTTGACCCATGCACCGTGGAGAAAACATGCATGCCGATTTTATGATGTGGTCAAGGGCTGTTCTGAGGATCATATGTGGTGAAACACTGAGAACAGCATGCACTGAATGAGACAGTCTGTTTGAAGTGGAGAAGAGACTGTGGCGTGTTGGAGATACATGGGCTTTTTTGGCATGTGGTTTTTTAGTGTGTAGGTCACTGTGGAGCATATTTGTGATCTTGGAAGCTACAAGTGACCTTGATCACATATAATTTCTTAATTTAAGAGAGGTTTTTCTTGAATATCACAGTTATTAAAGAAAAACAAATCATAAAATCATGTGTTAATTTTTGAGTAGAGATTGAAATATCATGTGGAAGTAGGTACTCACTATGTATTTCAAGATTCAAAATTACCACTCACTCGACAATTACTCCACAATTGACTGGAAAGGCCTAACATAACAGTAATGACATTGTTAGGTGTGAAGTGGACAATTATCATAGAAAATCAAATGTGCATTTAGTAGGAGGAAGGCAAAAACTGTGTAAGTTTGTGCACAAATCTCTCTGACAATATCAATTGGCCCAAAAAAGCAGCACATTGTTCATTTGAAACCATGTATTTCAACAAGCCATCATGAGACCTAAATCCTTGATGCTTGCCTACAGGGCTGTAAATGGAAGTGCACCCTCCTATATCAACACGGTAATGGTAAGCTACACTCCTGCACGCCCTCTCAGATCCGCTAATGAGAGGAGACTGAAAATTCCCTCCTCACGGTGTCTCCGATCCCAGTCAAGTCTATTTTCCTTTGTTGTCCCTGGCTGGTGGAATGGCTTGCCCTGCTCCGTTCGACTAGCCGAGACTATCACCACCTTTAAAAAACATTTGAAAACTCACTTGTTTAAAAAGTATTTCAAATTAGTTTTACACACACACGCACACACACACACACACACACACAAAAAGCACTTGCACTAGCACTTAACAATTCCTAGCATGTCTTTCTTCTTGACAAATTTGGGTCTTATCAGGGCTCTTAGTTTGTAGTAACTCAGAATTTACAGAACCCGAATGGTAATTGCTTGTGTCTTCTCCTTGTAAGTCGCTTTGGATAAAAGCGTCTGCCAAGTAAAGTAAAGTAAAGTAAAGTAAAGAGACAACACATGCAGCATGGTACTGCCACGTGAATCCACTTATATTTCTTGGGTGACTGGTGAAAGGCTGCTTCACTAAATATCAAAGCCCCTTGTTGGCACGTTGCCCTATGTAACAGTTACAGGATATCATGTGTTAAGTTTAGTGTTCTATCTTATCTCCGCACAAAGTAAATAATCAAGTGTTCTCAACTTTATGGACTTCACAGAAAGAGGAAATTTACTGTAGTAGTGATTTCAAAAAGACAGTCTGAAAACGAAGATTTGCTGTTAACAGACAAACTGATAAAAAACGCAAGAGGTGAAGCTCTTATATCGAGTGAAAAGTCATCCATAATTTACGGATACAATCGGTTTCCTTCATCAGCCAACAGAGGTCCTCATGTTGGTCAGTATTTGAAATCAAACAGCTCACCACCCTTTCTTTTTAACACTCCTTCCTCCCCATGTTCTCCAAACCAAAACCATCACCAGCACTCTCTGCCTCCACATGATGTCAGCCAGGAGGAATTCAATCTCAGAAATGATATCATGAATGATGCATAAGATGGAAAAATGCATTTGCCCTGGCGACAACACAATGAGCTGTTGTTGCAAACCCTGTAATGGAAAAATACGAAGGTTACAGTGATGAAAATGTATTATGAAACCGGGGAGACATCTGTGGATGTTGTCTACTCCTGAGCTGAGGGAGTACGACCGAGGACATAACCACAGCTTATAAGGAAATTCCTCAATACTTCTACAAAGGGACAATGAATGTGACCTCAAGTCCTCAGAGACCGAAGCAAAGAGTGCAGCAAAGCGCATGCATGTGTGTCTGTCCACACATACAATGCATGCATCAGTTTTGTCTGCTTTCGCTGGAGCACAGAGGTACGGCTGATGTGCTCGTCTCCCATGTTAATAATGGATTTTTGATATGAGCTCCACATGAAATTTTAATCTCTGAAATATTAGCTCACCGAGGAAGATACACAATCAAATCAGGGGGTCGTGATTAAGCAGGTGAAGCGCATATGGACCCATTTAAATTCACATTAACCCGGCATCAAAATGTATGAGTCATGACATTGATGGCAGGCATAATTTAGTGGTGTTATGTCAGTTTTGCAGCATAAAAGTGTGATCCCTACATCAGACATCGCAAAAGCATGAAAATGATACTGTGTGTGGCAGATGACATTTTCTGAATGCTTGAAAATATTGTAACATAAGGCCCCTTTGAAGACACCAAGATCAACAATGAAGTTCTCTTATTTACAAGTATGTAGAAAAAACTTGATATGGTCCTGTCTCTGATTAACACCTCCAACAACACATAAATTAGACATTGCACTTGGTGACATTTTACCTCATTATGATGAAAATTGATACTGCGAGTAATTCTGCATTCAGTCCCACATCCAACATCCTGGTGCTGTAAAAACTCTCTACAGCACTAAATATGTATTAATCCACAGCTGAATATAGTCTCCAACAAATGCAGTAAAGTAAAAATTATGCTATCCTGCAGATTGAAGTTACTTTGCCTTTTTTTGAAAATGAAACTATACATTTTACATTTTGTAAAGGTTAGTGTCTTTGATACAGAGGAGTATCTCAATCGTACATACTACAAATGCATACTAAAAGCCAGCTTTGTGCCATAGCACCCTCTATACCTTATGCTGGAAGAATTTATTACCAGCTACACCAACACTGAGCAGGCCCAGCTGAGAGTGTAAGTAAAGCAAATCCCCACCACTGTGTTAGCATACTCAGAGGCTCCATAATGTATCACCCACTTTTGTCTCTTACACAGCATAATACAGAGTAGCAAGAAAGCCATTTTCCATAAGCAGTAATAGGACAAAGATTGACAACATGTGCATGTTTGTGTGTATACAATCACGTCTATGTGTATGTGTGTGTGTGTGTGTGTGTGTGCATGTATGAGGTGCAGAGCTGTGCGGGGGTGCTATGCTATGTGTAATTATGTGAGTGAATGAATGTAGATCTTAAAACCAAACTAAACACCTCGGTGCCTCTGGGCTGCTAGGACACACTTTGTTGTCATTGGCTTGGATTGTACTCATGGGAAGAATTCTGTAGCTGAATAATGTGATGTATTAAGCTGTACTCTGCAGCAACGTATGGTAATTTGTAAGATTTTTATTTAATCAGGTAACACTGTATTCCACCCAAATGGAGCACTGCATGAGCAAGGTGAACCTGTAATCCTTAGCTCCTCAGCTTCATATTCTGGGTTTTTTTTTTACTTTCATATCTTATGGAAAAACATTTTTTTAAACCTTGTGCCTACATGACAAACCTTGAAATGCTTTCTGCTGTGAAAATTTTCCTGAGAGGTTAATTAATGGACATTTTCTAAGCTGCCATCTGTTTGTGAGTGAATGATCTTGTCACATCTACTAAGACTGATCAGTCATGTATGCATTCAGTGTGAATAAATGAAATGATTGATGCGTTTGATAGTTTATAATGCAAATGATGAGAGATCAGGAAACTGTGTCAATATTATGTCAAAACAAAAAACAGGGGAGGTAATCCATTACATCCAATATATTCTTTTGATGTGTAGTATGAAGGAGTACTTGGCTATACTAGATGTCATAGTGAGAACTATACAAAATAACAAAAAAAACAGTTTTTGTGTCAGGGTCATCGTACAATTCTGTGTTTCTGTTATTAGCTACGTACTGTACATCATACCAGGCCACTAACTTAATGTTTTAAAATTGTAATTTAAAATTTGGGGAAAGCATGCTAGTATTTAAAAAAACAACATCAAAAAAAAAAAACTAAACTCAACCGAGGTGAATAGCTTGGTATTTCATAAAAGCAAAGATGTGACAAAGGTTAGCAGAAACACATGCTGACTTGCTCACTTCTTCAAGTCTTCATGTCATGTTTCTCAAGAATAAAAAAAACACAAATGTCATCTTCTGCAGTCAGTAAATAAAGTCAAATACAGGTAACTGATGAAAACATACGCTGATTAAAATTAGTGTTCAGGCTTCTCTCTCAAACCTACAGGTGTTTAAGTAATTATAGAAATACCACCCACTGGGGTGATTTAAATTATGAATTAGAGAGAAGATAAGAAGATAATATCTACACTATAACAGAAAAAAATGTGTAGGTTTAATTCAATTCCTTAAGCACTGATGAACATGTGCCTACATGGTTTTGCTGTCTTTATCTTAAACCCTTGCCAATGCCCGTTTATCGCAGTTGTGTTAAAACCATGTTTAACTGACAGGTATTTAGGCTGTTTGTTCAGATGTAATATGGTAATTGAACTGAAAATGGCTGCTCTGGGTGATGGCACAGATCCTTCGCCTCACAGCCCTTTTGTTTCCAACAGAAGGTTTGAATCAGGAATGTGGGTTTCGTCAGCCCCCCAGTGAGCAGCAGAAGGACCTTGCGCATTACCAGCTTGCACTCTCATCATCTTTCCTTTGTTCTGTAACGTGCTGCTTTGTGATTGAGCACATCTAGGTCGTAGACATTTGTATCCATATGTTGGATTGTAATGTGTGTTTGTATATCTCAGTGTGTTTGTAAGGATGTTTATTAGGTTGAGAGAGACAGTTCAAGTCTACAAAGTTTCACACTACACAACCCGACTTTGATGAATGCATATAGCAACTGTAGAAAACACATTTGAAAAATGCTTATGTACCAATGTAGAACAAAGAAATAAGCTACTATTTGTTTAATGGGTAGCAACTTACAAAATCAGATTTTCCCACCAAACTGACCCAGACTGGGTAATGCTGTGTACACTTTAATTAAATTAAAGTCCCCAGCAGCTTGGCTCTGAGAACTTCTTTGTGGTGTGTATCTGCTGTAAATAGCTGCACTGGGCAGAAACAGGCTCTGATGGGGACACACTCTAATGTAAAGTCTTGGATGTGTATGACGTTTGAAGTTGCACGCCACTGAGGGGCTTGATAACAGACAGAATGAGGGAGTGTTGAGGAAGCGTTTGACAACAGCCTCTAGAAAGTGAAAAGCAGAGTGATCCTGCCATCCGCTCATCAGTGGCAACAGAAAATGTTGGGAAGCACTCATCAAAGGGCGGTTGGCTGCCCGGCTGACTTCGCCTGCTGTTGTCTGACCACCTGACTAACCAGCTGACAGAATGATAGCTCCTTTGTAGTGCTACCTTTTTTGTCTCCAAGTTCTCTAGCTCCTCACAAATTAAACTCAAGCTTTTGAAGTGAGTTGATGTGCACATGTGCTCCCCCGCTTTCCAACTCCCCAGTCCTGCAGCCCTCTATTCCTTCCTTCCACTTGTTCGGCCTGCTTGTCTCTTGACTGCATTCTGCAGACTCAGGATCCCACAGCAAGATCTAAGTGCAGATCCTCAGCCTATATACAAGAGCACAGGAACGCTCCCTCTGGCATCTGCAAACTTGTCAGCAAGACATCCTCACCACAGAAGCAACACAACAACTACTGCTTTCCTGCAGTTTTCTCCAGCTAGACCACATGAAGCTCCTTTGTCTTTGACTTTAATTGTGCTCCTTCAGGCTGCTGGTTAGTCACACAACAGGCCGGAGTGGCATACCTGAGGGAAATGGATAGTGTTATGTTACATCAAGGATTGGCATCCACATACACATCCGTGCACAAGCACACACACCCTTGTTGAGACTGTATCTGTGTTTAGAGAAACGGCCATGAAGCCCTGTAGAGCCAATTACACATGCAGCTCTAACTCCTGAGCAAACTGAATGGAGGGAGAGGAAGACGAGAAGAGAAAGAAGTGAGTATAAAGAGCAGAGGAGATGGAAGATGGCATAAGTGGAGGGAAGAGAGGACAAGCAGGAATGGACAGATGGAAAAAAAGGGATGTAATAGGACAAATGGATGAAAGGCTTGGTGAAAGTTGGAGAAAGATGCTATGGAGAGGTCAGTGGTATGAAGAGGGGAGGAAAAGACAGAATGGGGTGAATGAATCTAGGAAATATAGTAAGAGAAAAAAGTGAGTGTTGGCAAGAAAGTGAAGGCATCTCCCATCTTTAAGAAAAAGCATGAAATGCAGTGCCCCCAGTCAAGACACATATCTATCTGTCTAACTTTTATCAGTTAAATGGATACAGCCCTGAGAGCCCCATAGGCAGAACATGACACTTCTAACGGCTGACGTCTCTTTTCCCTCAAGCGTTGTCAAAAGGCAACAAGAGCTTCCTTTAATGTGTTATATCTGCTTGTCATGTCAGCTGCCTTCATTTCTGTCTTTCTTCAGCTTTCTTACCTTTTCTCTCTTTCACCTTTTGCACCTTGATCCTATTTTCTCTTCCTACTTTCTCTTTTTTTTTTCTTAACCCAGATTCTTGCCATCTTTTTTTCTCTACTAATACACCCCCTCCCCCGCAGCATGGTAATGTTCTCAGAAATTACAGTGAGGTAAACAGAGCCGGGTGTCGAAATGAAATAACTGCCACAGGGCTGTCAGTTCTAGCAAGGGGGCCATCCGTCAGCGGGAAATGACACGTCACCCACCCCCGCCTGTCACACACACAGCTGGATTCCTCCTGTCCTCCTGGTGGCAAGGTGAAGGAATTATGCTCATCAAAGCCCAGCGCAGCCTGGAGCCTTTCCATTAACCTTCTACAACACTGGTCAATGGCAAGGGGACAGACACAACTGCCATCAAACACACAAGAAGCAGGCATGCTTCTGGGAAAAAATACACATTAAACAAAAAAGATGCACACATAGGCACAACGGTACAATATAGATATCTAACACAAGCATATAATTACTCTGGAACGGGATATACACAGGTACACACAACCACACACACCTCAATTACAGTTTCATTCATAGCCTGACAGCAGAGCGTGTGCGAAGGCTGACATTAAAGGAAATTAAATCTCCTTGTGGAATGGGCCAGCCCATCTCACCTCCCGTCAAAATGCTCCCATTTCCACTCCTCCCTGTAACCTTCTCATCTGGGTATTTAGGGCTTTGTGGTGCGGAACGTCATCAAAGAGAAAACTTAGTGAGGCGGCCGTGCATAGACAAGGCCTCCCCGTGATAATCCCTCCAGCAAACGGAGCCCTCTGCTATTAGCCCACGCACATAAATTACTGCTTCACGTTCTGTCACACTCTTTCACCACATGTGCTGTCACATGCTTGTAGGAGAAAGTGCTTTCATTCAAAGGCGTGCATATACATCTCACATCACTGGCTTAGACCAGTGAGTGAGTCAGTCAGTTAACTCTTTGATCCAGACCTTCTGCTTGTATTGGAATATGAAGTCTATTTGACATAATTCTGAAAGATATTGCCTCACACAACCAGTGAAACTCAAAGGAAAGCACAGATGCATGGCTACATACACCAAAGCGACTAAGCAGTAGAGTGACGCATGTAAAGTAGATTTTTTTACGGGCAGATTTAATTAAGCATCATTCACTGCCAAATACTATGTATATAAACTCATGTGAGCTCTTTTTCACTTGCTCTGAAGCACATAAATGTGACAATCCTGCAGAGGAAGGAGGAGTTTAGCTTGCCCCAAAGTTAGGTAATTGAGTTCCTGGTTAAAGGAGAAAGAACTGCAGTTTTCCTGCTTGCACATTGGGCACCGGCTTTCTCCCAGAGGCTTTAATCAGATCAAACATGTCCTGTCAGATAAGACGGCTAATTAATCAGGGGAGGGACCAGCCTTCTCCTCTGACAGATGGAGAGATGGAGGCAGGACGATTGTAGAGGCACTTCCTCTCCTCTTTCGTAACCTCTTCCTCTGCCGTCAGCAGAGAGCAAAACAAGACAGAGAGGGACAGCGTTGCCTGTGGCAAAGCACAGAGAGTTTGTAAAGATTCTCAAAGGCAGTGTTTACATGCAGGCTTCTACTGAAGTACCTCCACAACCTCCTACTGAGAAGAAGACGGGCTTCTGCATTGAAGATGTTGTTTACAGTGCTGCGTATACATGCAAAACAGATCACTGAAAATTCACATTTTTTCAAACATTTATTTCATTCATTTGCAAAATCAACTGATTGCAACACGTTATGCTGCATTTTATTTATATGCACATTGTCATAATTTCCTCTGGGAGAAAGTCAGTTGGCTTTTCTTCTACTTGTCCTTGCTTCTCTCCTTTTCTTGTCTCGGTGCCAGTTCATAAATTTACGAGACTGTACTTGGCCGATCTAACTTAGCCACGCTTGAACTAATGGAACAAATTTTTCTTTAGCATTAATATCAGTCCATGTTTTTTAATAGATGTATGCCTTGTTAAATTGCTATTGTTATTCAGGAGAGTCTTGCTTATTATTCTGAACCATCACACAGGTTATTTCCAATGTATATGGTGATGTTTCTTTTGAAGGGCCCAGTACTGCTACTACTGTTCTCATTATTCATCTAAAGTGGATTCAGTTGTAGCTGGCTGTTAAAAGATACTGTTCTTAAGAATGAGAAGAAAATGTTCTTGATGATTTTTTGCATTATACCCTATAAATGTAAAGTTCAGTCAACAATGGCAGCATTTAAAGATCTGTCCAAAAGTTGTCAAAATGATCCATGTCTAAAGTTTTAAATACATTTTCAGTTGAATACATTAGTTGACTGACTTGAAAATAAATTGATCACAAATATGAAATAGATGGTAGAAGTCTAATATTTGATTTTTCAATTTTATTTTTGAGAACACACATGGCAAAGTGCAGATCAGTGTGGATCTTAAAACAAATCAGTCAAAAACACATTGCATGACTCTTCTCCAGTGCATACTTTATGCACCCAAGGTTTTCTTGTTTTCGTCATCTTGAGGTGGTTTCCAGTGCCTTAAATATAGATTGATTGTATATAAGGAAGTGAATATGAGAATATAAGTGTTTTAATTAATGGATGTGCTTTCAGCATGTTAACACCCAAAGTAGTTCCTTCCATCTGTCATCTGACTATGAGCTGAACATAGTGTAAATCTTTTCAAAATGTTGCTTAGGTAATTAATTCACCACATTACACTGTCCACCAACAGCATCCAGACCACACAGTATTGCTTACTTTCTGTAATCTTGATTTGATAGGTTTAACTCAGGATAGTAGGATAGTCCTGGCTGCAGGGTTAGAGATGTGGAAGCTCAGTATAGAAAGAAGAAGTCATGAATGAGAGCTGGTAGCAGATCGGAATCTGGCTGGCAGCCGGATTGGAAAGTTTACTTACTGTCTGTATGAGAGGCTGGATTAAATGTAATTTGATGTGTTAGAAAAAGAAAATACTAACATGCATACAGATCACAAAGATGCATAATTAGAAATGAAGATGAAATAATATACTGTTTAATATCGACACTGACTGACTTGAAGGCTAGATGGTTGGGTGTGTGGGTGACGTACATAGTGACTGGCTCAGTGGCTGATTGACTGGTGGGACTGGGCTGCTGTTTCCAGCTGTTCTACTGTACATCTCACTAGACCTTCTACTACCTCAGGCTCAGCCCACCACCAGCTGTGCAGCTCCACCTATCTGGTAGCAGCCCCTGGGCACTACACAGAAAACACTGTCATACAATGCACACCACACACCCTCACTTTATATATTTCTATCCTTATTTCTCTTGATCTTTAAACTTTAGTTCTCTTTAATTTAAGAAACATTTCTCTTGATCTTTAAACTTAGTTACAGAAGACACCATACAATCTATCTGTAATATGCAAAGAATGCTAGAAATTAATTAAGAGTATATAATCATAATACTTTCCATTTACCCAAATCCAGACTCTAGTCTACACTCTTACTCCTTTACATATGTAGTGTCAGAGGCACAGTGAACTGTTGATCCATCCATTATGCTCATGAATGTGAATGTCAGTAAGGTTAAACATGATCTGAGTTCAGCCAGAGTTTGGTTTCACTGTTGGCTGCAACCAAAACCAACAGTTTATAGTTACAGCATGTGATTGCTCATGACACAAAGCTGATGGAGATATATTGTTTCTCATACTGGATTCTCTTTTCTTATCTCTTTTTCCTCCCCTCTGCTCTCCGCCCTCCTGGCCATTCAGCAACAAGAGCAAGACCCCACCAACCTGTACATTTCCAACCTGCCAGTATCTATGGATGAGCAGGAGCTGGAGAACATGCTGAAGCCTCTAGGTCATGTCATCTCCACAAGGATACTGAGGGATGCAAATGGAGTCAGCAGAGGAGTTGGCTTTGCCAGGTACATTATGATGATACCAATGTGACATAGAGGGTTTGGTTCAAAAGTATTCTGTCTTCTCAGTATAATACACTGCAGCCTGCATGAAAGAAATAACCGACTTATAAGTGACACATTATACTCAGGTCAACAAGTTATTCAGTACTCACCACACGTGTTTTGTGTTTAAGATAGAAGAAGGTATTCCTGCCTGTCTGGTACTCCGTGGAGGCTGAAACAGAGATTTTTTTGCAAATAATTTGACCTCTGTGTATGCAAACAGACACATACTTCTGTACTATTGGAAAGCACACATTAACTCAAAAAGACATTTGTCAGATTAATCCTGCTTCCAGGAAGTTGAAACTTTAAAAAGGTTATTTTCCAAGTCTGTCTGGCAGTGTATCAGTAGATGAGTTTGTCTTTGTTCATGCCTTTGCATGACTGTGTGTATTTGTCAGACACATGTACAAAATGGTGGACCCAAACGCAGACCAGGACAAGAGAGGGTTCAAACAAAAAGTCTTTAATAAAACAGTGCAACAGGGATATAAAACTGAACGGAAAATCACTCCAAGAGGAGGCAAAACTACTATAATAAAATAAACGCTAAAGACAGGGAGGTAG
>JAUMHL010000003.1:7537640-7556386 GCA_032362345.1 Sandelia bainsii | reverse complement strand
TTCTGGAGATTTCTTTTATGTAATGGGTGAAAGAGATATCTTGATCAAACATAACGCCGAGATTCCTCACAGTAGTGTTTGAGGACAAAGCGATGTCACCTAAGGTGGCAATCTGTCTCTCAGGCCTTGGGGACCAAACAGAATAACTTCAGTCTTGTCTGAATTAAGGAGTAGAAAGTTACAGGACATCCAAGCCGAATGAGTGGTGTTTTGGTTAGATAAGGTGAAAACAGCAAAAAATTAAATGGTACATCAGGTTTTATTGTTTATGTATGGATAAAGAAATAAAACAGAATGGTTGGTAATTGATAAGTACAGGTCAGAAAACAAGGCCAGACAGACACAAAATAAAAGAATCAATGTGTTTCATAAATTGTAGAGCTCCTTTTAGTTTTGTCAACAGGCAGACAGCTGCTGAGGGTTGGGCCATGAGGGGCATTAGAAAGAGTAAACTGAGCTAAGTGTTTGTGGGCCGATCCATTACTGTTATCAGAGCCCATTACTCCAGCCCCAGCACTAATCATTGCAGACAGCAGCACCTGATGCCATTAACCAGCAGCACACAGAGAACACAGAGAAAGCCAGCCAGACTCACTGCCTACCTGGCTGGCTCACTGACTGACTGGTTACCCCAAAAGCCTGACTCACCAACAGACAGTCTGACCGGTTTGTTTCTCTGTGACTGCCTAATAGCCTGTCTGCCTTATTTAAACCTTGTCTGCCCACCTGTTTTCTGTCTACCTACCTCCCGTGCAGCTGAAAAGAGTGAAAGAGAGATGGCACAGAGGAGGAGGCAAACAATGAATAGCCAGAGGGAGTGTGAGGAGGGTGGATAAAGAGCACTATAGAAGTAGCAAAAGAAACTAAGTGCTTCTGGTCAGAGAAACTCTGGAGAAGGCAGATTCAGTCAAGGCATTCAGTCTGATTTTCTTCCCCTTTGAAGATGGACAGCAAACACATCCTATTAAATATTCTCAACAGCTTTTGTTTTGATAATGTAGTACAACACCACATAAATCCTTTTTTCATAAGCACTTAGTGGAGTGTGCACAGTGCACACGCTTTAGTGAAAGAGAGCAAAAGCAATATAGAGGTTTGCTAAGATTCATGCAGATCCTCTGTGTGCCGCTGACCTGCCTCGTAAAGTCATAGGGTTATTGGTATGTTTGTGTAACTGTGATGAAGTGCAGTTGTGTGTGTAAATTGGATTTGGTGCTTATTATGACCTGATTACACCTTACTGTATATTAATTTGTATTAAATTAAGCTTCATTGGCATAATATGCATATGCATGACATTATACAGTATGTGTTGCTATAGCATAGGCAGAAACAGAGTAAAATACTAGATAAATACAAAACTAGATAGTATATACTGTGAGTACATGGAACTAGTACTGAAAACAAAAAGGTGAGAAGATATCTCTTTCACTTTGTTATAAGTTCACGTGCAGCTGTTTATGTTAGGAATTTAACATTTGAGAATGTGGCTTATTTTTCCTAATATAAAAGATCTCAATATCTCAAACCATGTCCAATACTTAGATGCTGAGAGTGAGGGAAACAGTGAAAGATGTAGGAAATAACCAAGGTTGAAAGACAGGGAGAAATGAGAGAGACGTCAAAAGGTAGAGGTGCAGACGGGCCGGGAGTAAGATGGATGGGATGGAGAGAGCGATAAAGAAGCAATGGTAAAAAAAAAGGAAGGAAGAAGACTGAGATAGAAGAAAAATAGGAGACAAAGGACATAGACGTGAGAGGCTGACAGGATGATATGAGTATTCTAGGAGGGGAGAGCAAAAGAAGCATAAAAATCTGGAAAGCAATGAATTCTGCACATTCCAAGAGCACATTACCATAAAGGCATAGCAATCAGTCAAGAGTGCATTTAAAAAACTGTCTGTTTAATATGAAGTCTTTGTGTGTATATATTAAGGCATCTGGTAACATGTGTAGATAATGTGTTTTTTATGTTATTGTAAAGTAACGCAACTGGTTGATATATAGATATTTCCTGAAACATAGAGAAAATACGTCGTAATCATAGTTACTTTTACTCCTGTCATAATTACCACAGCCAATAGAGAGTGCCTAATTATAACATGGTTCGGTGATACGCACCTTCTGGCATACTGTTAGGCTTAGTTTGCCCCAGCTGAAACATAATTTTGTCTGTAATAACATCTGATAACTGTCATTTAATGGGAGGATAACATTTAAAATGGCTGAAGTTTAGTTCACTGGCTGTGGGTGTGGCAGTAAATTGATGGTGTCCTGCAGCATGTCCAGCACATTAACCCACATACACTTGACATGGAAGAATGCAACAGGTGCGTATGAGTGTTCATGTGGCTTTTGAGTACCTGTCTGTCACTTTTATAGAGTTAAAGGTCAGGAATTCAAGTTAAGCTGGCAGATAGAGTGAAACCTGTTAACAGATTTCTCTTCACAACAATGCAGCAACATACAGTACAGTGTATTTGTGCATTAATAATTCTGAATAATAATAATAATAATAATTTTATAATGAACATCTGCCTCATGTGACCAGAGTGAGACACAGTCTAGCAAGAGACTACTTATAGTGATCTTCAAAGCATAATTTATATTGTAGTACCTCAGACTCCACAGTGTGGAGTTGTTTAAATAACTAACCTTCATACATTTTTCCATGATCAAGATGATTCGTGAATTGTATCTCATGCCACAGGTATTGTCACTAGTTGCCTGTAGTTTTCTGTTTTGTGTCATAAAGAAACTTCCATTTGTACCATAAAGCAATTCAGAATATTTACCACAAACACCCTCCATTTGTAGAGTGCAGAGACTAGAGACTTTACTTAAACCACGTGTATCCATTTTTGTTGCAGGATGGAGTCCACAGAGAAGTGTGAAGTGGTGATACAGCATTTTAATGGAAAATATCTGAAAACCCCACCAGGCATTCCAGGTGAGTCTCCCCTTTTTTGCTTTACTATACAGTCACATAACAAGAGAAAATGAGAATGAGAAACCTCCTTTCTAATTCAATTATAGTAATTTTTCATCTCAGATATGCCGGACAGCTTGATAGATTGTGTACACTGCTGTTTCTGACAACTGAAACTAGCTGTTGTAGATATGACTGAATAGCTGATGGTTGTAGAGGTCCCTTCCTCTACCGCTCTCTTTCCCTCCGTCACATCTCTCTCCCTTGCTGGTGGTGCTGCTGCTGCAGGCTGGAACTTCTCAGGCAAGAGAAAACCCTCTTAATATTTACACCCATGCCTCTTTGCTGTTCTTTGCAATCTACTTAAGAGCTTGCACTCTCCCCCTTTTCCTCTAAGGCTCCTGCTCTCTATTGTTGTGTCCTCTCGCCTACCCGTCTCTTTTTTATGCAGTCACCCCTGACAGTGGACTAGAGGACAAGGACAGAACAACCAGGGAAAGCCAGGGATGAGAGAAAGAATGTCACAAAATGGAGACAGATGTAGAGACAAGGTTGAACTAACACAGAATTTTGTCTTTTATTCCACATCCAAAGTGGCATCACTGTCCCAGAAGTTTTAAACAAAAGGAGACAAAGCATTGGAAATGTTGGAAACAGTGCAAGTCTCTAAGGGAGTAGTGGTGACAAGGTGACAGCAAAAAAAAGCGAGGTGGAAGGATAGTAAAGATATGAAAGACAGAGTTAGAGGGAGAGCATGCATGAAGAAAAAATGCTGCCAAAGCACTTTTGTGGCCAGGTACTGCAGCGCTCAAAGCCTCCAGTGCATCCCAGCAGTACATTCAGGCCAGACAGGGCAATACCAAGGAGATCTCCTTCACCCCTGTGGCAATTTTATTAACAATAGTCACACCTCCAACCAGTGGCACAGAAACAGAACCCATAAATTGCTCTCCACTATACAGTAATATCTCAGAAAAACTGGATTTAGAATCTCCATATATGCTCAGCCACCGCATAGCCAGCAGCCATTAAAGGCAAGGTGAGTGGTTATATTGAAGTTGAGCCGTAATAGGAAACCTTTAAAGCTGTAATATCAGGCTGACCTTCCCCTTTAAGGGGTCTATCTCCTGGCCGCCTAGGCTTTATTATTGTTAATGGATTGTTCAAGCTTGTGCCAAGCATGGAGATTTACTGCCCTGATCGAGGAAATCCTTCTGTGGAATTAAGAATGGTTAAGTTTACAAGGTCTGCTCTCGTCTGGCTACTATGGTCCCTCCTAAAGGGTCCATGAATTCTCTCTTTTCTCTTGTTGAATGCCTATAATGCCTATAATTTATTACAGTTTATTTTGTATTTTTTGCCATTATTTCTATCAGTTATTATAACATTGTAGTCACCAAAGTGATTGCAAAGATTTGAGAATCTGGCGAAATGCTGCAATGAAGTCTGAGCACAAAGCACAAGCAGTTTTTTAGTGAAAGTCAGAAATGTCAATAAAATCCCTCTTAGCACATGGGAACTGTTTGAATACAAGTTAGTAGGTTTAAAATCTGCAGGATGGTCTTATTACTCATGTTTCTTGCTTGGTCTGACTTATCTTTTAGCAATGTTACCTTGTTTCCAGATTAGCTTGGTGTCCAAAATTTTACAAGATAACATCAAATAAAGATTTTGATGTTACCACTATGACTACTAGTGGATAATGGCTCAGTCTGTCATTCTTTTGATACTTTTCACACAGTTACTGATTCTCTGCGGAGGACCCTGTACTGTTTCTCACAGAAACAGCAAAGAGCGCTCGATAGATGTGTGTTTGTGTATGTGTGAATAGTGTACACATTATGTCACTACATTTTTATTTGTTTCTATGCTCTAATTCAAATATGCATATAAAAACAAATGCATTTAAAGTGGGGACACATAAACACAGTATTTGTATGTTGGCAGAGTCAGCATCTGTGTGTGTGTCATGTTGGTGGTATTTCCCCAGAGCCCCTTGCTATGCAGGGCAGATTCTATATCCATCCTGCTTTGACAGCTCAGCGGCACCCCCTAGGTAGTGTGTGTGTGTGTGTGTGTGTGTGTGTGTGTGTGTGTGTGTGTGTGTCTGTGTGTGTGTGTGTTTGCATGGGTGTATTTGTGACAGCCATGACTACTACACTGTGTGAGCTTTGACACACACAAACCACATGAGCACAGACATAGTCATGCACCACCAACTTTGACCTGGATGGAATGTCAACATCTACATAATACTAATCAGAGGCTTTTGCCTTTTTGTGCAATAGTTAGCATTTGAAACATAACACACACATGCATGACAACACTTTTAACATGCACGCATGAACACACTGTACTCACCCAGTGTCCCTCACCAATCTTTTCAATGTCTTTAAAGCCTCTGCATTTACAGCTTAGCCACTCTATCACACTGTGTCAAGAGGTGCGTGTGTCTGTGTGCATATGAGTGTGTGTATGTGTGGTGGGGGTTGGTCTTGGCATAGCTGCCCTCCTCAACTCAGGTGTGTCCAGTGGCAATACAAAAGGATATTGAGTTGTAACCTCGTTGACCCGTGCCAGGAAGTAAATATGTGGATGTCAGGTACCAGGTCATCAGTTACATTCAAGTGACCATGAGAAAACAAAAGGAAGGGAAGTTACTATGTTGCCAGGAAGTAAATGTTAATTTGCAGATAATGCCAAGGACACAGGCAGGAGGAACATACAGAGCAGAATAGAGGACTGTGGAGATGCTAACAGATGGCATTAAATGGCGTCATAGACAGCTTCCATACACTTCCTGTTTACATTTTAATGTAATGAGATCTAACTTCCTTGTGATTACATGAGATATTGAGCTGATTTACAGTGTGGGGAGATGAAAGCAGATGGCAACTAATGATACTTAGACAGCTTCCCTATTCTTACTGTTAAGTTTGTAATGAAATCATATGTAATTTTATAGTGGTTACATGTGTTATTTAGATATAGCATATGGTTAAATACACTTTTGATTTGTGCTACTGTCACTCAGAATCAGTATGTACAGTATACAAGGTGTTCAAATCAGTACTTGTAGTGATCAGACATCCTTTATAACTGTAATGTAAATTATAAGTGCATTAAATATGATGGACACTGTAATTTTCTTTACAAGCAGTAAAACACAACCACTAGAAAAATGGAGGTGCTTGCCAGGAACTTGAATTGGATACTTGTCCATGTATTCTAGCAAGTTTTACAGAAACAAGTACACAACACTCACATATGCATCTAATCAGCTATCCAGGTAAGGTTTTTCTGGTGAGTTCTGGTTGATATGAGAGGTGCGTAGCAGTCGTCCAGCAAGGCAGTCACAGAGGCCTGCTCCAGCCGCTCTGCTCTGCCCACGTCTGATTGTGATTCAGGAAGAGGGACATGATCGATAGCCCTGATGGAGCACTACAGCTGTTTAGCTATTCTGTGCAATGCGGCAGCAGCTCTCCTTGTCGCTGAGCATGCATACATCTGCAAACATATGCAAGCTCATGCACAAAGTCTATAGAGGCATGTGGATAAAGTGTATATGCCAAAATACACATAGGTGTGTGTGTGTTGTATATGGACATGAATGCACATATTTGTCTGCAACAGTGCAAATGTAATATCTAAAAGGACTTGGACTCACATGTAGACACTTCCTTTCTGAGAATGTATCAATTTTCTAGTTGAAGGTTAAGAATTAAGAGTTATCCTTGATTTTCAGTGGATATGGATTTACTCAATACACAAAATAAACAGAATTTATGAAATGTGAGTACAGCAATAAACCATGCTGAAGTGAACCCAACAGGGATGCATTATGATTTACAGTGCAACCCTGAGCACTGAGAAAGTCAAAGGAAGCCCAGATAAAAAGTGATTTAATCCGCTGGCTCCACTGAGCTCGCTGATTAAAGCCCTTCGTCCCACAATGTATTAACAGCTTAGAGATGACACCCTTTGGTAAATGTAATCGAACCAGAGATACATTAGCCATTGTTTGGTTTTGGCAGGTGAGTAATCTCATGTACATCCCATATTGTGTGTCAGCAGTGGCAGAAACGATATTGATAACATTTCATACAAGATGCATGCACATATGTGTTGTGCTTGTCAATCACAATCAATCGATTGCTTGAATCAATCGAAATCAATCGCTGCTTGTTATTCAATTTAACTTAATTTTATTGTCAACAATCAAACAACAGCTAAATAAACAAGGTGTATTTTCAGGAGGGCTAGATACAGGTAGTGTTGAGCACTGCCAAATGACAGCGTAAGACTTTGATGAATCCAGCATTCTCATGAATGCTTTAGTTCTGCAAACAGAGATTTCATCCAGACTGAATGTGCAGTAACACTGCAGCTTCTTCCTTTTCACTTCCGTTGTTGTTGCTTGCTTCATTGTCCTGCTGCCAATATGGCAGCAGAGCTAAGAGTCGGCTCCAATATTGTCCAATAGATGCTGGATAAATAATGAAAACCACATCAGGAAGCAGCCACAGTGGCCCTGGGCGATGGAACCAAACGGAAACATGCAATATGTACAAGCTTTCCTGCTTCTCTTTTTATAGCACTCTGGCATTTGTCTCTCTAACCTTATCTGTTTTCACAATTTCTTTTCAAACTGAAAAGACTGTCTCTGTCTGTCTTCACTCACACTCTGTCTCTCTAGTATGTGTACACTGGAAGAGTATTCTGTCCTAGTGTATACATAAAGTGTTCATTTAGTCCTGCAGTAAAAGCCATGTTCTTTATGGAGACTTGTGGAAAGCACCTGTGCTTTTCTCATGAAATTCTCCACCCCTCATACGAATGTTATTGCATCCCAATCAATTTCCCAGTCTTCTGATTCTCAGTCAGAGATCCAGATGACACCCAGGCTTTTGTACAACCACTACAACTGACAAGCTTTTTTTCAGACATAGTTCACAGGGGCAATTCATTGGCAAGGTGCCCCTTTTAAACAAAACATGGCAAAGACCAAAAGACAGTGCCGAATCTTAAGTGCTCACCCTACAGCATATTCTGTCGTTATTGGCAGAACACAAGGCCTGTGCCACTGGGGTGGGGGGGTGGAGTGCTGTTGCTGAGGGTGCTGTTGCAGAAAAAGATTCCCTCCCTGTTGGCATCCTCACCAAGGCAACGGTGCCAAGATATCAGAGACAGCCCACGGTATTAAAACGTCCCTCGCTGAATTAAGGCAAGTCCCAAATGGTAAATCACAAAAAGCCCTTCTGAAACTGTCAGTCATACTTGAGTAATCCATATTAATTTCTGCAATCCCTCCCACATTCCCCTGGCTAATAACTGGCCTGTCAGCAGGCCCATTTCTTTCCCCTATGTCGTGTAGTTTTAACGTGTAGCCAAGTAGGTTGGTTGCTTGTCTGTCAGTGTTTCTCAGACATAGGTGCTTTTCCAAGCACACTAATGCACGTTTTTTCCACGATGCATCTGTGTTTCATTGAGGTGTTCTGATCTATAGTGTTTATATCTAATGTTTTCCTTCTTCTTTTTGACAGAAACAGAAGTTCAAATCTATTATGTATTGATATTTATTTACTTGTGCTGTCACCTGGTATAAACTGAATTTCTGTTTTTCATCCTCAGCGACAATCAGACAGCTTTTCAATATACACTGCCACGGATAATAATTAGCCACCAAACCGCCTTTTCAAATACATTTCTCAGGATATTGCGTTGTAATGAAATCTGTCCTCTTAGCCTGAACCTTCCACCCTCCACCCCTGGCTTCGCCGTCTCCCATTAGCGGTAGGACACACAGGAAGTTATTATTGGCATCCCCAGTAAATCAGACAGCTTCCTGAAAAAGGATCAATTTCCCCTGATGCACTTTCTCATTATAACCTTATCTCGCCCACAGACAATAATTTTGGATTTGTCACGCTTTGTTTGTTTTGCCACTGAACTGTATCAATCATGAGCTGAACCAACAGTTAGCAAAGAGAGGAAGAGAGTGGAGAGAAGAGACACTCTGAGTGGATCTGTCACTGAAATATAAAGTATTCACCTGCTGCAGTGCCCTTCCACAGAAAATAATATAAGCTCTTTGATTGGCTTCAAAGTTTGTTTAGGCAGAGGAGAGGAGCTCTGGCTCCTGGAGGGGTTTAGGAAGGAACGATTGACTTTGCTCTCCACTCAACCACATCTAATGTAGAGAGAAATAGAATGAAGAAGAGTTACCATGAGAAAAAGATACATAACGAGGCAGAGTAATAGAGAGAAATATAGCAGGAATGAGATGGAGAGAAATAGATTTGGAGCTGAGGAAATGTGACAGGAATAAGAGAGGGAGATAAAAGAGAACAGATGGAAAAGGGCAGTGAGGGGAAGGCAGTGATGGGTGGCATAGTGAAGCAGAAGAGAGAGAAGTAAAAGTTGGATCAGCCCGTGCTTTCGGAAAGTTAAATTTGAGTAAAGTTTAGGCTGCTGCATCTGCAGCAGATGAGATGAAAGGATGACATTGACCGTGCAACCGCTTCCTGAGCTTGACCCCAGTGACCCAGGCCCAGCTGTCCACCATGTTGGTCCCCCTGTATCTTTCTCCCAATCGCCCCACTCACATCTCTCCTTGCACTTTTTGTCGTCCTTGCTTTAATACTCTCACTTCACCGCTGCTTTCTCTCCATGTCCTCCCCTCCTCTCTGCTCACTATTCTGTGCATCATGCACATTCCTGCTCATCCCTCCGTAATTCTCATCTATGTTACCGGATATAGCTGAGTGCACACAATATTAGTGTGAGCAAAATAAGCACCTGAGGCAGCTTTTATTTATGAAGAACATTTTTCCTCTGCTTTGTTTGACATTTCTTTGCTTTTCTTTTATGGTGTGGATTCACTCACGGTGTGTACAGCTAACAATTATGACAGCTGTCCACACTTTTTTATTTCGGTTTTTCTTCCTTTTTATTTTTTATCCATTAAAGCGGATGAGAAACAAGGTTCGGTCAGAAATTGAATTGGGGCTTGAAGAAAGTGAAAAGTGAAATTGTCAGAAAGCAACAAAGAACTGTTGGGAGTGAATGGTCAGTTGAATGTTGGCAGTTGGGCACAGTATTTGTTAAAGAATTTAGGAGGGTTTCTGAGTTTTATTCTGGCAAGCTGCGCAATCACTCTGTCAAGTGTGATTACAAGTTTTTATTCTTATACGTCTCCCGAGATCTAACTGGTCACTTGCAATGGTCATATTATCTTCATAGATCCCTAGAGTCCTCATTTTCAGCCCATCAGTCAATACAGAATCTAATACAGGACCTGAGGCAAGGCATTTCTTTTGCAAAGTATGGTATGCAGCCCCTCAACAGATACAGTAGGTCACTGAGCTCATAGCATTTTGGCCAGGACAAATGTCATCCAAAGTGAAGATTAAGTTTGCTGAGGAAGATAATCATGCTCCAAGTGTCTGTGGTATGTAAGCAATTCAACTTTCTGTAGTTTACTCCTTACTGTCGCCCATACCTTTCAATGGGTTAGAGAATCAAAAGACTGGGTTTGATAAATTACAGCTTCCTATTTTTCCATTCTAGTGTGTTTTTAGCATCAAGTTATACATCTGAAAATGAAAAGAAAAAGCGGGGCATAGCCAGGTTGTGTGTCTGACCAAAACTGAATTCAAGACTGTATCCTGTGTGTGCTTGCGTCAGGGAAGCAGGGTAAAAAAATTACACCCGACCACGTCACCGTCACCGTCCGAGGACACAGAGGGCAGTGAGATAAATCTAACTGCTGCCCCCAAAATAGAGCATGGGCCTCCATTAGAACAGGACGCAGGCTGTGTGGGAACAAGCAGGGGTCACTGTGGTCAGCAGAGTTATTTCTGTAGTGCCACCGGACCCCCAGGAGTAGACGCCAATTCATTCGCTACAGACTTTCTGCCAGCAGGGTGGAATACACACACAGAGATGCAGAAAAAAATGCATACACACCTACATGCTCTGCCAATGGACAACCAGTAGGAGTGGGACATGGTCCATTTGGTGAAACTTAGTGCAACGGTGTTCAAGTTGCCAATGTTTTTTGTCACCTGGGGCTATTTATGTCCTTTCTGTCTGAGTGTATTTATATGAGAGGCTGCCTGCTGAAGGACGATGGAAACACACCTGGTTGTGGGATGACCTCATGTCTCAGACAGACTGTCCCTCTGTCTGTCTCATTCCTTGGCTGGCAGGATGGCACAACATGGCTATTGGATCACACTTGCTTATTTGTGCTGCTTTTACTCAGCTTATATAGATATTTACAGTAGCTTTACAGGCAGGGATGCACACGTTTTGCCGTTTCCTTTCCCTTCCTCTGTTTTTTGAACCTCTCTCTTTCTCTGCCTTCCTCTCACACATACCCACAAATACACACACATCAATAGTCCATTAGGAGTGTGTTGCTTTCATTACCTCCAGCTTGGCCCTGAGACAGCCTTCAGAGTGGAGTACAGCAGAGCAGAGCTGGCCAGGATTGCAGTGTATATAGAGAGAAGTCTGGTAATTGCCAGCTCTCTGTTCTCTCTACTCTGTGTGTCAGGTGGAAAGTATGAATCCGCGGTATCTGGGGACCACCCCTGCTGCGCTGCACCGTATCTCGCTACTACTGTCTGTCCCCCCACCGGGCAAAAGTAATAGGGAGAAAACAAGAGCGCTTAAAGGCCTCTGAGAATCCAACAACTGCCACTCTAACAATACTTATCACCATGGGTATAAAAAAAAATCAGGCAGCCCACACTAACAATGGAGAAGCAGCTAAAGATATAGCCTTTCTAGTAATCTCACTTTTTATGTCTTGCTTTCTATACATTACTAAGTGCTGTTATTATTATAGTATGCTGTCTCTTTGAAAAGGAATGTTTTGTTTTGTTTCACCTGATAAAAAAGAACAACAAAAAGCCAGGCAACAAAATGTCAGAGAGGTCCTAAAACATTTTTTTAAATAATGTAAAAGATCATGTAAAAGCCGACTCTCACAACAGTATTGGATAATAAAACATTATTTATTTGTTTAGTAACGCAAATGATCAGAAATGAATATTTACCTGTCAGTCTCTCAGCTTCTAAAGCTGTGAAGACTAAAATATGTAGACTTGAAATTCAAGCTGTCAGCTCTCAGCCAAATTGTTCTTCAATTGTTTTTGAATATCTGTCTGAGTTAAGGTGAAATACAAAAAGGTCAAGCACAGGTCATCAGTGATTGACAAGATTAGTCAGCTCAGGAAAAGCATTGGTTTCACAAGCTGCAACAAAGACTTGTGTTATTTTATTTATTCAACCCTGAATTTTTTTTTTCCACCATATTACTTTTATTTTTAATTTGCAATTTAATACATTTTAATGTGAACTAAATGTTGGACTATGGCCTGGTTTGTAATGCACAGAGGGCACCAATTAAAAGAGAGTGAACCACCCTGTATAAAAAGTAAACTGACTGAATGAATAAATGGAAAATTTATTTCAGAAACACTGACACTAATCAAATTATTAAATAGACTAATTAAATTTGGGTTTTTCTTCTATTAAAACCAAACATTAAACTGTTGAATGAAGACTGAGAACAGCAAAAAGAGTCAGACAATTTGTAAATGAGAAAAAATATGCGCAAACACACATTTCCAGATGTGGTTAAACGATGCAGATGTGTTTTTTTCTTTACTGTTTTATTCCAATTATATTCTACTCATTCATTCATCAAAGACATTATATAATATTACAGAAAGTCCTTTTGCTTACAGTTGAAATCAACCAAGATGATTTATTTTCCCTGTTCAAATCTACAGTACCATACTATTGTAATAGTATTTTTTGATGTTTGGCATATAATAGCCTTTACCTTAAGCTAGTCATAGATCTCTTTTTTGCCCCCTAATCTTTCCTCAGATGCATCCAGATAAATTTTTCAAAATGTCGTATTTGTGGGGCAAAGAGCTGCGCCTCGGCGCAGCAGCGGCTGAGAGGGGGATGCAGTCAGGCTATATCCAATTTCAGGCTGCAAAGTAAATGGCCTTGGAGATCAAGGATTATACAGCAGATTTCTAAGCTGAGCTGATATTGATTTGCCGTGCTCTTGGTGAACTCCAGGTTGTACTTTCTCCATGTACGCTTTTAAATGTTGCTGCTTTAATGACCTCTCTTGTCAGAATCTCCCCTAATCTATAAGGCCATAACAACTGACCCTTATAAATATGTCCTTTTGTAATTTAGTAGAAGGCATATGTTGTTTCCATTCAGAATAAGTTTTTCTTTAGTTACAGAATTATACTACATGTGTAGCTGGTGTTGTTGGATATGTCAAAAGATAAGAATGAACTTCTTTTTACACTTCCCAAAAGGAAAGGACTGTAAGCACTTTTAATTACAGTGTTTCAGAGATGTGTTTCTTATTGTGTTAATCTGCTCATGAGGACAGATGTTTACTCTTTTGTTGCTATTTTGTCAGTTCAGTGTATTTGCTTTGTTGGAGCCTCTCCTCACTACAGCTGGTACTAATGACTGTCTGGCCACCCAGATGTTGATTTTTTCCACACAAACTTTACATTTGAAATTTAGGTCTTTACAGTTCTGTGCAGCAAAGACATTAATCACAACTGTTTTCATCAGTTCTAAAGCATTTTGATGTGCCATACCATACTGAGCAACACTGTTGGCACCCCTCTGTGACTTCACGGTTTCCATCTCCTTCTCCAGTCTGAGGCACAGAATTAAAGTTTGTTGTCCTGCCATTTAGCCATCTGTTCTGCAACTTCCGCTTCTCTCCACTGTTTTCTTTCTCTCCATCACACTTTCTTTCTCACCCTCTCTGTCTCTTTGTTCACTCACACATACACATGCACACACAGTGAACACTGTACAGTCACATATTTGAAATACAGTAATTGCTTTTGGAAGAGCTGAGAAAAGAGGAGGAACATTGCTTCAGAGTCTAATTATTCAACAATACCCACCCAAAATAAGAGAAAGAAAGACAGCAAAAGAGGGTTGAGATGAGCGTTAGGATCTAGTTAACTCATCAAATAGGCCCATTATGGGGTAAAATCAACATTGGAGAGTGTTAGATGTGTGCTAGCGACGGAAGAGTGTGTCCAAATCCCCTCAGTCGCACAGCCATTACAAACAAAAGTGGATTAACCAGCAGCCCCCTGCTGGGACAGTGAATGGATGAGAATGGGAAAGATGAGGGAGGCTGCTCCTCTCCAGCATTATCTAAATAACAGGCCAGGGAATTCAATAAGTACCAGCCTCATCAGACCTCATCAGCTCCCCCAATTAAGCCGCACATCATGGCGGCTGGCGGGCTGGTTGCCGTTAGTGACAGATGAGAGTCTGCGTGGCGATGTCCTTGCCTCAGTGACAGTGCTGTGCTCTTCACAGTTGCGCGCGTGTGTGTGTGAGGTTCCATTTGGGTCCTTTTAGAGGAGAACTGTAAGTGCTGCTGAATATCATCAGTGTAACAGCAGTGTTTGTTTTTGTATATACTGTACCTGCTAATTTATGGTCCACGCTGGCGCTCAGGCCCACAATGTATTTCTTCTGTCCTCGATGCTGTATTGATGAGTCTCCCTGATAGCCAGCCTCAACTTCAAGAAAGAAGGCGTTACCTTCGCCACACTGCTGCTTGTGAATCCTAGTGATATCGACGTTGTGCATCAATATCTCTCCCCTCCCACATTACCTCCCTGTGTTTCCCCAAGGGTCAGGACGTGTGGAGAAAAAACACAGCTCTCCCACATCGATTGGGGCCCATTAACTCAGACTGAGAAAAACAAAGGCTTTCATCACATCTGAGATGTTTAGTCAAGGACTTGCTCAAAGTTGTTCTCCACAGGTCAACCTCTCTCTCTCGTTATCACTCTGATGCTCTATTGCTTTCTTAAGGGGATGAAGGGACATAAATAATGATGAAGAATTTTCTAATTGTGTATTTTTCCCTAGAGAAAATGTGTTATCAAACTACCTTTACTCTTTTTTTTTACCTTTTATTTTTCTTTGAAACAGAGGGGAATTTGAGAGAGAAACAGCAAAGCACTGCCACAGGAAGGAAGTGGGGTCAGATTTTGGTCAGGGTGTGTTTTTTCACATAGATTTAAACCTAAAATTTCCATTCAAATTATAATTTTTATGCAATTTCTACCTTAACAATATGGACCCCATTGGTCAGTCTAATAATTATACATAGTAGAATAAATCTGGTAGACATCTTGTAATGGTGTGTAAATAATAAGATGGACTTTTCCCCTTAACTTTGCATTAAGATTACAATTAAAAACAATTTTATGCATTTCAACATTGTTGCATGATATAGTGAGATTTACTTAATTAATTAAGTCAGAAGATCTTGCTGTTACCCTGGAAACAGTTGATACATTCAGTGAGCACAAAGAAGATGCCACTTTGTTGTCAGCAAAATTTTTTGGAAAGACAAAGGAAAATTAGTGTCAACGCTTCTCAAGAACAAAGAGAATATCTAAGAAATGAATAAATTATGAGCCTTGGGAATGTCTGATGCAACGTTTGAAGTTCGGAAATTCAGGGATCTCTCTGATAAAGCGCAGAAAAGGTTAGCCATCTAAATTTGCCCCTAACTCTGACTCTTTAGTCTTATGAAGCTAGGTTTATAAATCGCCATGGTAATCTATGCTGCATGATTAAGCTTAAATTATCCAGCCAATTTAAAACCAAGTCTCTGCGTGCTCAGTATTTATTTATGAGAAAACCAGAAGACTGCAGAGATTATATATAATGTTGTTAAACTCCAAAGCAGTGAACCTCTTTTCTCACAGCTGAAGACCATGAGAAAACAAGGTAAAAGAGAAGGATGATGCCAATGAGAGAAGAGAATGTCAGAAAAATAGTGCAGTCCATGTGCTTTCTTTGGTTGTGTGTATACATCTGTGAATGTGTCTGTGTGTGGCTGCTCTTTTGAAAGTGAAAGAGCAAAGAGAGCTGCACCTGCAGCTTCTATCAACCAGTGGAAAGCTCCTTTCAGCACAGCTTTAATTACAGTCTCTGCAGCTCTGCTTGGCTCAGACAGGCTAGTCTGCACACAGCCGACCAAATCCTCTCACACATAGCTGCCTTCCTCTGCCACAGGGTCGCCTGATCCCTAATCACCCACAGTGCCACTCTTCATCGATCCCCAATCAGTTACAGTAAAGGGGAAACTGTGGAACCTCCTTTGCACACCCCTCCCACCCTTCCCCCCTTATTAGTCGGGTGTCCTGCTTTCATTGATCATAAATCAACGTCACTGGCAGCATTGATCGTCAATCAGCCCCAGTGACATTATTGATCTGGCCAGTCCCTCAGCTATATGCCTGCCCTCAGCCTTTGGTCCACATTGCGACTGTGGCATATTGATCCTGCTCAGATACAGTATTGATCCCTCTTTATTGATAATTCATTTATTGTGCTGTAATTTTATTTTCTTTCCTGTCCATATCGTTGTTACTGGAAGCCCCTACAGTGGAAACCTAGTTAACAGACACACAGCCCTTTGTATGCTTTGCCATGCTACTTTACTCTACTAACTGATGTGGCTTTGTTGTATTTGCAGCTTGAAGCATATTTTCCACTTCTGTTCAAATGTCATTATCAATTTTCAGGCAGTGGTAGCCTAAAGGTTTGATAACCCTACTCATAACAAGAAAATCATCCATTTGAATCCTTGGGCCATCTGGGAAAGTACAGTACCATTTAGCAAGACACATAACATCCCATTTTTCTTTTGAGTTTCATGCTCCCCAGCAAAATGGGACTGTTTGTAATGCGCCTTGAGTATGATTTTGTGTAATTCTATGAATGTCAAGCAAATGCGGGGCTGGAAAATACTGTGCATGGTCAGCAAAAACTCGCTTTGATAAAAGAATAAAAATAATTTTACTGTAACACTATGTTAAAGCTGTGTACTATATATACATATGAATAATGAAGCCTTCATAATGAACTAAAACTACATTTACAGACTGTGTTTCATCCTGAGTTCAAAATGTATGTATTTACACAGTTACACATATATTGAAATATTTTTGCTGTAGTTCTGGTGGATGAGTATTTCTGCTGAATTACAAAGCGCCCATCTGTATGATTCATCTCTATAGATGGGAGGTTTCATGGGTCACTGGAGGCGTTGGCAGTGTTATAATACTCTGCTAACAGGGATCTTATCTTCACTCTCTGCCCACACAGGCAGTGACACAGACAGTGGCAGTACAAGTCAACCCCCACAAGCAAAGTACAGCTGCTCTTAAGTCCCTCTGCCACAGCCCAAAATGTTTGTCTTGAAAAGAGAGCTCCATGGGCCAGGATCAGTTTTACATGAGATGGCCAGACATGCATAGATGAGCTTTTTACCAAATGCATTTTTTTGTTAAGAAGTAGAGTTAATTTATTTAATGAAATTTAATGAAAGTATTTTTTCTTACCTGCTTTTTAATTACTGTATTTACTTTATATTTACTATTTGCTGTGAACAGTGTGTGTATGTAGAATGTCACTGTGGTAGAGAACCTAAATTTCCTGACAAAGCAATATCAGAAATTAGACACTGGGTTAGAAATCAGACATTACAAATCAACAATTAGGCATAATGTTATCTTCCATGTCCCCAGAATTACCAGCCCATCTCTAAAGCAGGAAGTCAATTTTTAAGTAGTAAGCAACTTTTTTCTTCTTAAAGATGCATGGTTAAAGATGCACAGAAGTGGTTGAGTGTTATAACGTCTTCAAGACCAAACAACAACTCTGTTTGGCTCACTACTTGTATATCCATCTGTGATGTATTGGCTCGCCTCTTGCACATTGTGGTGTTTTCTTAGCTGGGATCTTATTTCGAATCCATTCTACAAATAGTGTTTTCAATATCATACTATACTCTTACAATTTTGCACCAACCACAATGCGGCCACTTGTGCTGTAATTGCCATCCTGGCCAGCTGTGTAACTCAGCCAGTGATACTGAGACCTGCTGCAGCAGTACAGATGTTGGCAGTATGTGTGGCTACAGCATTAGAAACATCTGCCACTGCCACTTTAAAATTGCAGCTGACTGCATGAACCAGCTATGCTCAACCATGCCATTTGGAATGAATGTGGTGAAGACTGTCTACTTGTCTAAATGTTATTTTAATATATGGAGGTAGGACTGTGAGTCCTTCATTAGTTTCTCACTCACACACACCTCTGTCTCCTCTGTAGTTTTTCGTTATTTATGTACTCACCATGGCAACCATAGCACCAAGATTCACAAGTGGAATTAGCTGATTAAGCTGAAATGAAGTTCTCGTTTAACTGGTTCTACAGCGCGTGTTTCACAGGAGTTGGCTTGCAGCTGGAAACCCCACTGACTGGCGCTGCACTTGCTGTGCTCACATTTACTGTAGGAGCAGATTAATTCAGAGCCAGTGCTCTAAGGCATAATCATATTCGCCCATATTTCCCTCTACTAAAATAATTACAAGTCTTTATGTATTCTGAATATTCTTCACCATTTCTTTAAATCATTTCAAATTTATATCTGCATATTCCCAGACAACCTGTTAGACACAGAAAAATGTACATGTTGCTTTTCTAAGTATTCCCATTCCCATAAGATGGTCCTAGTCAATAGTAGTTGTCTGCTGAGTGGAGTTCATCTCATCCATCAGTTTTGTTTATTTTCGCTCAATGTGCTCTGAGATCTGTGTCTGCTCCATGGTGCATGAAGAGAGAGACAGGAAGAGGGATGGATGGATGGATGGATAGATAGATAGATAGATAGATAGATAGATAGATAGATAGATAGATAGATAGATAGATA
>JAUMHL010000003.1:7481132-7537540 GCA_032362345.1 Sandelia bainsii | reverse complement strand
AGATAGATAGATAGATAGATAGATAGATAGATAGATAGATAGATAGATAGATAGATAGATAGATAGATAGATAGGAGATAACCACGACAGCGAGAGATGCATTTGGATGGAGACAGTGAGAGATGGATTAGAATGTCAGAGACTCCCTACATAACATTACTCTTGTTAAGTGTGCAATAGCTCATCGATTGAGCTTCTACCGCCTGCATCCAGGGCCCTTCCCTTTACTTCCATTCCCGTAATCCATAATATCATCTCAGGCCTGAACCGTTTGCTATGCTGCAGGGGCCCTCTATGGGGAAGTATGAGCAAGGGCTGATCAATAGCCATAGACCTTGTGTAGCGGATGCAGAGTGAGAACCAAGGTGTTGTTGACATCCTTCTCCCTACACTGATCTTACTCACTCATCTATACAGTGTGGATTGGAAAGGGGAAAACTACACTGTGTCAGACACTCCCACCCTAACTGAATCTCTCTCCCCTCTGTCTCTTTCTTTTACTGTCTCTTCATGTCTTTTTGTCTCTCTTTGGCACCGTATCTGTCTTTGCATCTATCTCCCACTCCCTCTGTGTTTCGTGTGTCATTGAAACATGTGTGTCATCCCTGTCAGCAAAACCGCTGGCAGACTTTCTTCATTTCCATGCTGAAGGATGCGAGGCCACTATGGCAGTTGTGAGAGCTATCGACTGGGATCCGTCAAAGCCCTCCCTGTAGAGAAACTGCTGCTTGCCTTCTTGGTTGGCGGCCATTCTGAGATTGTCCTTCTGGCTCTGAAAATGGCGACATATATGCTACACAGCTTTAGTTTTGATCAGTGTCCTTTCTCATTTGTCATGTTGACCTGCCATATGTTTTCACCTGTTTTATCCCTCAGTATATTTCTAGAACACTCTCCATTCTCCCTGCTCTGTTTCTTTTTCTGTCTATATTTTGACATCTTTCATTCTTTCTCCCTTTCACTCTTTTTCTCTTTCTTTCCCATAAGACATGGCCTCCTCAGTCTGAGCAGACAGGTCAAGCTGGCTGATGGGAATTGTTGATCCAATTAGAGATCCCCTCAAGCAGCAGCACAGTATAGCAGAATTCCAAAAATGCTGTCTTCTTCCTTCCTTTTCCTTATTCTTTTCAAACATATCCTTGCTGTAAAACACAGTGAGCCATCAAAGCAACTTTTCAGAGATGTTTAGCTCATGGAACTTCAAGCCAAGAACACATAGGCACCTTTAACCAACGTTGCTATTGAGAAGTGGAAAGCTTCCTTTCACTAAAGCTTTTCAGAGTGACATATTTTGGTACAAATAGCTGAACGAGTTCCCTCTGTTCGCCCTCTTCAGGGCTTTGCACTCTCAGAGCAAAGCAAGGCCAGCCCAGTTTGACTCCAAGCCCTTGTGAGAGGCCTCTTTTGTAACTGTCTTGATGGTGAAAAGCTGTCAGTTTCACTGAGAAAAATCTTTCACCCAGTCCTTCCACAGCTTGGGGGCAACCCTGCATTGATTTCACCATTCAGAGCATAAAGATTTACGTATGGTCCTTTTTTTTTACATTTTTATTTTATTTTATTTTTTCGACATTGATGTATTATCATGCATGTTCTGATTTGCATTCATGGACGAAGATGTTATTCAGCTGGTCTTGCCAACCAGAGCACGAAAGTCCTCTTTGTCTACGTGTAATGGAAAGAAATGCAGTGGTGAGATCTGATGTTCTCACTGTGCTGCCTGTTATTCTGCAGACAAAGGCTTGATTTCCGCCAGATGCTTGCCCATAGGAAACAACAGTAACAGCAATAATTACTTATGCATGCAGCGCTAATAACTGAAACTTGCAACAAGCTTCAGTTTAAACGACTATTGTAATTGTACTGTCTCGTACAGAAGTACATCTGCATGCACTTATTGGTTCATTTTACTGGGTGGTAATGTGTCTATTGATGAGCAGAAAGCCATGACTATCTCTTCAGAGCCAAATGCACAGTGTGGAGTATGATTGAGCAGAGGCTGTAATCAAATGAGGCTAGTAGCATAGACATCTTACTCTCATTAAACTGTTTCTAGCACTGCTCTTCTTGACCCTGTCTGTATGTTTTTGCATGAGTGTGGTTGGTCTTGGTGCGCACACTCCAAAGCACAAATGCATGTGCACACACTATGTCTGCGGTCAATCTCATTATTGTGTTTACTGGTTCCTACGGCAACCCACATAAAAAACAATTAGGAGTTCCCATGGAACACCTTGTTAACGGCAGTTGTTGACCTATGCTATTTTCCCATGATTTAGGATTAATAAAGGGGAGCAAATTGGTTAATATTTTTCAAGACGTAAGCTATAATGCATACTCATACTGGAACAGTGTGTAATGTGCTGTACTTTAAGCCTGTGACCTGAAGACAACGTTTCAGCAAGCTAGTATGGATAGCCAGTGGCCTAGTTTATTCTGGTCTGTGCCACTGATGACGGTGTGTGGTGAGAGGTCTAACAAGGGTTTTTAGGCTGGCAGGAGTTTGTATTGTGTGTGTATGTGTCTGTGGGTAGGGCTGTTTGTTTTGAGGATTATAGCAGAGAGACTTTAAGGGCAGAAAGAGGGTGTATGTGTGAAGGCTACAGGGGGGTTAGTGTGTTCACAGGGTGGGTGGGGTGGTGTGAAGCTGTTGATCTTGGGCTGAAGTCTTAAACAAATTGGCTAGTTCACTGTGGGAACTGGGGATTTAGCCGCTGGGGGCAACATCAGCATGCTCTGTGTCAGATTCTCCAAATTTCTCCGATAGCTAATTATCTCCCAGAGTGCCAGAAGAGAGGTTTGGAAGCACTTTTGTTGTTTTTCTTCTGCTATGTCTCTCTCACTCTCCCTTCCCAACTACAATCTCTTGGGCTGACTCTGAAAAGTTTGGTCCCATAGTAGCCCCTGAAGCCACATAAACAGCTCATATACAATGTTTTTTAAGAGAAGATTTGCATGTGTTTAACCCCATAGTATTACTCTACAAAAGAACACTCAGCCGTCGTCTTATTTGCATCTCAGATACTCAGTGTAAGTACAAAATAATTCCTTCTAAATGTGGTGGCATTTACACTAGTGACATGTTGGAAAGTGTTAGCTCATTAACACCTAAGTCATTTCATTCAGTGATGCTAGTAGACCTCAATATCACAAGATTACTCCACTTGAGGTTATTTTTTGCTGTTGTTGCATTTCTTTCTCTCCTGTCTTGTGATGCTGGATTGTTATCGAGGCCCAAGCGCCTCTAACATCTGGGAGCGGAGATTAAAGCATCAATAATTCTCTTGATGAGTGTCATCTCTGGCATACGGAGATGAAAGGTCCCATTGCTCACCTCCTGCAGACAATCCCTGTCATTGACCTGTGTCGTCACAGAGTAACTGTGTCACGAGCTGCCAGGCCTGTAATGCGAATGCGATGACAGGAAAGCCGTCAGGTCCCTTCTGAACCACCAGGTGCAGGGCAGCAGTGGTTTAGTGTTTGGACAAGCTCGCTGCCTCAGCATGTTTTGGACTGTTGCTGAACTCTACAGCCCACCCAGAGAATGAGTGTTTGATCCTGGTGTAGATTTTCACTGTACCTCTGTTTTCCCATTGCTTCTCTTTTGGTCACTCAGCCTTCATCTCTTTCACTCTCTTTTCCTTTTTTGTCTTGTCTTTTACGCTCGCTGTGCTCTTGTGTTTCTCAGTTTACCCAATCGTCTCCTTTCCCCTTTCTCATCTTCACAGTCTGCTTCCAAAGAGATTCCAATCTCGCTGACGCAGACTGAATTGTGGGGCAGACACTGTTAAGCCAGATCCCAAGCCAAAAGAACCACCCATTTCTCACGAGAAAAGCTCACTAAGAACTTTTTCTCTTGCTATCTTCTTGCTTTGAGCCTGTCTCTCTTCAGATTTGTTCTCTCTCACTCTCTGTGTCTCATCGGGAGAGTCCCCTACCTGAATTCATTTTTGTCTCTTTTGGAGCTCACCTGCAGCTCAAGTGTGAGAAAGTGCCCTTTGAGAACTTATCTTTATAGCAACGTAGGTCATCACAACACTTTCATCAACCTTTTACTGGCAATTATGCATACAAAGGACTGTTGATACAGGGCCAGCTTAGCAGACTAGATGAGGTCGCAGCACAGCTGGCTTTTTTCTTTTTTTAAAATTTCATTAATAACTACTATTATTTCATGTCTTGTTCTTCTACTGGTTGATACTTGACAGCTCTGAAGTGAGGACACATGTCAATCCTCTCTTACTTTAGTTCCTATGTGGGAAGACTGCCCCCAGTGTTCAAACAGCAGTATTAAATGTAAGACAGCCTCTATTCAAACAATACAGCCCAGTGAGATGCTTGTACTGATGGTTGCGAAGTGGAAAAAGGCATAAAACCTCAAATAAAAGACAAGATGACTGTTAAAGTAAAACACAGGGGGATTATGCGTCAGGAACAAGAACGCCTTCTAGAAATAAGCTTTGGCTGACAGAGTGGTCCTGCATTACCATCTCAGAGGTATTTACAAGAGCGATTACTGTGATTATTATTTCAACAATACCCTGCAATGCTCTTTCATGGGCTGCCAGCTTGGGCTGGGGTAGGGAGGGCCTGCCAACATTGTCGGTCTGGGAATTTGTCTAGCAGCTCCATAGGAGGGTTGAAACAACGGAGGAGGGAAAGACTGAGATGAGATGGTGGAAGAGAAATGCGACAGAGTTCAAAAGGGCTTCTGTCCTTCTAAGAGGTTACATGATACAGTCCTCCTAACAAGACTTTGTCTTCTCACCATCTCTCTACAGCTCCCACGGAGCCTTTGCTGTGTAAATTTGCCGATGGAGGGCAGAAGAAACGCCAGAGCCAGAGCAAGTACCCTCAGAACGGGAGGCCGTGGCACAGAGAAGGCGAGGTAAGATGGTGGCCACAATCATTTTTCCTATAACAAAGTCAAGCCAAAACTTATGCCATGAAACAATAACTGCAACTAAATCTTCATACAATTTTGCAAAGCAAAAAGAGAGTTTATTAAAAAATTTAATTGAATTTTAAAAATTCTGTATTTTTGTTGGCATAAAATGTTTCTGTTAATGAAAAAAGAGGATGTGGAATTACATAACCTATAATCCGAATGTCCTTTCATTGGATGGTTGGGCTATACGTGTCTCTTTCTGTGCACCTTAATCAATATTCCCAGTGACACATGAACACACCCTCAACAGAGCTAACCTGGTTCTAGCTAATTTAGCATTTTGGTCAGAAAAAAAAGGTTGACATTTGGATCCATTTCAAATATAATGCCACAGAGGGAGAATAAGTGTGTACCACTATCGAGAGAGAAGCCCTGAGGTTACCAGAAGTCAGAAGAAGACACCTTAAAACGCATCACACACAAACCAAAGTAATGGTTAAAATATTAAAGTTAGTAGTTAGATTACTTTTAAAGCCATTTAAAGACAATTACTTCAGGTAGTGTATGTGTTACCGGCAATATAACACATACTATACAATGCCAAGGCATCATATACAATGGGAAAATTGGACGGCAAAGTATGAAACGTCCATGTTTGTACATTTCCTAGGCATTCTATACAATGTTGAAAGGCAAACCGACAGAGTGTAGAATACTCGCCACCGGTGGCGCCCAGACTGGTCCCCCCATCATACCAGGTAAAGCTAGCATACAGGAATGGCCCAGGGCAGTTTTGGAGTAGTGACCAAGCCACGTTATCAGTCGAGCTGATTAAAACCACAAAAAATCAGGTACATGGATTTCGTCACAAGGACTACTATTTTTAAAGTCAACATTTCTTCTCATGTCACTGGATAACAGTGTCTGCCAAATTATTAAATGTAAATGTAAAAATGATAACACTGGGTCAGTCAGACATTTACCTCTGATGTAAGTGTATTTCTAAGAACAGGCCCACCCTGTTCACAAGGTACCCTAATGAACTTTGCTACAACATCTGGCTTTATGTAAACCACTACTGCTTATCATTTATATTTACTCTTGTGTATGAGGCTGTTAAAAAATGGAAAGAAAAATACCCTAGATATCGATCAAACTGCCCCTGGATGTATAGGTGCAGTCATGTAAATTGCATCTCAAGCCAAACGCCTCACTGAACACGTATAGTCCCGCTATACATCAGAATGCTGGGAAATTGGATACAGTACTATGGTAACCTATTCATCAGCAACATGTGGAAACAAGGTTAAAATCTCTTCATAGGCTACCAAAAGGCTATACTGGGGAGGACATACAGAGGATATGAGAGGAGATGGGCAGAAGAGTGCCTCAGTCTTGACTATATAGGACAGTAAATACACACACATATGCACACACATTCGCTGTGGCTGACAGTTGTGCTGAAACGGCAAGGTGCGCGGGAGAGCAGAAGAGATGAAATGTTTGTCCTTCAGAATACACATGCTCTCTATGTGTCCACGTAGGTGGTAGAGGTGCTGTTTGTGTGTGTGTGTGCATGTGTGTGTGCGTGAGTCTGTGCATGTATAGGTGGGTGATGAAAGAGTTGCTGAGATACTACAGTAGTTGTGTGTGTGTTTGTGTCTGTCCATCACATGTTCAGCAGACCTAACACCTTTAAGCCAGTGAAGCGTTTTAACCTAAATCACATCACTACCTCCTTCTCAGACCCACACACTGACAGGGTCAGCTCAGTTGACTCAAGTAAGATGACTATATGCTGTATGTGAGTGTCCATACATTAGCAGGAGTAAGGATAAAGGAGAAAATCCTACACTGCCAAAAATGGAGAAAACACCCCTTTTGTCCTTCTGCTGTATTTATTCAATACGCCTTACATTTACTGCATTATTCAAACACACACAAAGTCTTTGACTCAAGCTTAAAAATACTTAACAGTCAACTGCGCTCCCTGTACAATATATTTACTGTAGACACTGCTAATTTGCTCTTTCAAATACGTTTTGGAAAAAAAACATAATTTTTGCCTGCTTTGAAGTCATACTGGGGAAGACATGTTGCCTGCTTTTATGTCTCTATGTCCTACACATTAAGCTCATTGGTTAGGTTTAGGGGAGGATTTTTGGTTTTGGGTTAATATTTAAAGTAGAGTAAAGTAAAATAAAGTAAAGTAGATACACAATCTCTCACTAACATTAAACAAGTATTTTGTGTATTCTAAATAGTACCATTAAACTCTTAATCACTCTTTAAGATCTTGAAGCGACAACCCTAAAAGTGAGCATATTACAGGGATGTTTAGTATAAACATTTTGCTACAGCAGCGAATATTTTGCAGATACTGTACATTCAATTTAAAAGCTTCTTCCTCATAAAAACGTTATTCAGGCATCATTATGTATTGTCGATGGAGATAATTTGTATATAAATGTTCTAGGCCACAGGGTTGGTCTCACACATAAATGTTTTTCTGCATTAATTTCTTGTTTCGTCAAAAATGTCATTATAGACTCTGGAAATTTCTGGGATAAAAGTCTACTGAAAGCTTAGATAATCCATTATATGCATGGATTGGCCCCACAGTAAGTCTGCAAAGTTCTATTATGTTAAAAATATAGTGGACCATGCATATGTGTGCTCATTGATCAGCAGTTAAGGCATGGAGAACAGACATATGCATGTTACTCTGTTTATCAGACCTAAAGTCATGCCTCGCCTCGCATTCTGTGGTAGGCAGAGGGGGAGCAACAGCCCACATAATCTCTTACTCTCTCTCTCTCTCTCTTTTTAGATTTCTTTCTACCTTTTCCCTCAGTTCATCTCTACAGTATGTCTCACCCTGCTTGTATCGCTTTCTCTAAATCCCCTCTGCTCTCTCTCTGTTTTTGCTGCTCTCTCTCCTTCTTGCCATCTCTTTTCTCCCACTTTGTCTCTCTGTCTCTTCTTCCCCGTGTTTGAAGTCTTCCCACAGCAACATATGGAGAGAGAGCGAGAGCGAGCGAAAGACAGGGAACACATTGCATGATCAGTCAGGAGTTACAAGGGGTTGAGTGCTGCAGGGTGGCTGTTGGTGAGGATTGAGAAATATATGACAGATTTTCTTGTAAACTACCCAAAGTGGGAGTCTAGAAAGTGCTGTCTCTCGTCGTCTCATGCTGACAAACATATTAGTCACTGCATTTTTTTTTCTACCACACACACTCATGCACACACAGACCGAAGCGCCATGGGTGCTCATTCTTTTCTCTCTCCCTTTCTCTCTCTCTCTCTCTTCACTTCTTCGCTGTCTTGCACCAACGCACACTCCTACACACAAAAAAACTTTCAAAGTCACACTTCTCAAGCACCTACTCTAGGGGAATGAGTGTAGATGAAAAAAAACATCCGGCTTTCCACTCTGTGTGAAAACCTGACAGATGTCCGTGTGTGTGTGTGTTCTGTGTGCATGTGCGTGTGAGTGTTTGGCCACTAGGCAAGAAGAATGAATGTGTGTTTGGAAACCAAAAATACAAGGAGGGAGTGGGTCAGTGTGTGTGTGTGTGTGTGTGTGTGCATGAGGACACAAAGACAATGGCTCTGAGCAGTACAGCACAGGTGTCCTTACAGCTGCCTAATGTGTGTGTTAAAGATATGTATATATAAAGTTATATACACTATAAAAAGCTGCTTTATAAATTAACATTCACATTAAAAGTTCATACAAAATGCACTTTTTACAACCAAGAGCACAGATGAAAACACATTCATGCAAAATCATTTTTCACAACTTGCTAAATGTGAATTAGTGAATTACCACAAGATCCCGCAGCTGAGTCATTCTCTACTGCTTTATCAGTCAATATACCAGAATTTGGCAATATTTGCATAATAATGTGCAAAATATTGAAATTCATAATGTTAATTTCTGTTAAATCTTGCTGTGAGAAAGTGTAAGTGTAGCTACTCCTTCTTTGAAAGCCAGATCTCTCTGTGGCCGCTTCTCTCAGGGCCAAGCTGTGTTCACAGGCACCTGCACAGTACATAGTCACGTTTTTTCAGCCTCGGAACAAGTTCAGACAAAAGCAAACACAAACTTTCTCTGTTTTTTCCTTCCTCCTCGATGCAGCAGAGCCAGAAGCTGACTGCATCAGTAATTAGTCACCGGCCATGCAGGGTTTGCGGTCAGGAGCTTCTCTGCTGTGGAATTCATCAGCACATGGAAGCAAGGGCAGCTCTCAGGGGGGAGTTATCAGCCTCACCAGACAGCTGTCCATGACAGCTGTACTATTACTATTGTGTACTATTAGTACACACAAACAGGAAGACAGAGCCTCTTGATCTCACATTGATCTCTCAAACAAGGACATTTATAGACACTGAAGGTGTTAATAACACAGGGACTGATGCATATCTCTTCATTTAGCCTTCACAACATACAATATGTCTCTTAAACCCATTCTGCAAATGCACTTCCACACAAATTGAACACAAAGGTTCTACTACCCTTCACACACACACATATCCCCAGTGCCAGTGGGGACTTATTCATTCCACAGAGATTCTCTGTTTTTGCTCACTCTTAGGTTCGGTCCAGGCTCACTGATCCCTCCTGCTCCTCTAAGCCACTATTCCCTTAAAGTATTGCTTAGTGTAGGTAGCCCTCTGAAGGAACAAGGGCAAGAGACGGGTACAAAAAGATGGGTGGGGGGTAGATTAAGAGATGAGGAAGGTGAGGGATAAAGTGAGAAAGGTAAGGAGAGAAACGATGAGAACACAAGCTGAAGAGGAAAGAAAGGAGAAGAAAAGGGAGCAAAGTGAGAGAGAAGAAGGGCAAGAAAAGGGAGTGTGTCTGTGTGTGTGTGTGTGTGTGTGTGCTGATGAAATCTGCCGTCCTCAGCAGCCTCACGTTAAAAGAAATCGGATTAGCTCTCCTCCGGGAGAGAACCTTCAGGAATGCAGATGACGGATTGCGGCGCACAGGTTTCTCTCCTGGACTCTGAGAGGGCCTCACAACCACACACGCACACGCACACGCACCATCATCAGACAAAGAACTCAGTTTTCTGCTCACTCCTTTTCTCTCCAAAGGGCATTTCTTCATTTCCTCTCATTCATAAAAACATGATTGTACGTGAGTGAAATGGAAAAAGAGGCATCTTCAATATTAATTCACTTTGTCCTATTGACTAAGCTTTCTCCCACATTGGCTTTGCCAATTGTCAGTTTTTCCAATTTGAAATGAGTTGATTTAGATTTTATTTAATTTATTTGGAACAAAAAGAATCAGGGTCTAAATCATGTTATTGCCCAAGTATAATAATGGTATAGAGAATTACCTTCGTAACATTGCTACAGGAACATATTGACAGACTTCCCAGACACATAGAGAACATATACCAACACGGAGTAACAGAATGCAGTCCCATGTACATGTACATGTCCAGTGTATGTACTGTATGGCATGCCACTTAGAATATGTTAATTTTACCTTGCAAAGGTGTAGTTACTGAAATGTTATGACTGAATAAATTTACCAACAGTGTACAGCATTCTTTTACAGGAACAATTCAGAATTTTGAGAAATTATCTTATTTGTTTTCTTGCTAGGAGTTAAATGAGAAGATTGATACCATGCTTGTGTGTAAATATGAAACTAGAAATAGTAGGTGGTTAGCTTAGCATATACATTATAAACAGAGGAAACAGCTAGCTTTGCTTTTTCTAAAGGTTAAAAATATCTGCCTACCAGCTGATATTTACATCTCACTAATGATTATATTTCATCTCATTCATTTAAAGGTGCAGTGAGTGTATTATTTAGTGACCTCTAGCGGTGAAGTTGCAGATTGCAAAAATCTGAATGCCAACTCCCACCAACCCCCACCTGACCTTTTCAATGCTTGATAGAGCCTACAGTGGCTGTCAGGTGATACGTTGCCATCCACAACCTCATCGAGAAGCAATATGTCAAGTTTGAGGTTACCTTTGATAGCTATATTCGTCTTTGGCTTCCAAGCAGTGTTATAGTATGCCAGTGAAATTCCCTCTCTACGGACAGTATTTGGTTTGTCCATTTTGAGTTACTGTAGAAACATGGTGGCATAACATGGAAGCTTCCATGGAAGTGGACCTGGTCTATGTAGACGTAAAACTCTCATTCTAAGCTAAAGAAAGTGCAGCATTTATTATTTTCCGGTGATTACACACAATAAAAATAAATAAATAAATAAAAACATAATTATGGACACTATTTTCCCTCACTTCAAACCTCACTTTTAATGTAAATAAAAATTCTAATGTAAAGCCGTGTAATCTTATCATCTAACTCTCAGGAAACAGGTGCATTTCTAAAAATGTTGAACTTCTTTTTCAATACTCAGTGAGTAAGAAGAAAATAAATGTTGTTGACTTGTGACCAGCTTTTGTTTACTGTAATGTCTTTTCAAATGTCAAATTTTTATTTGGAACAGTTTGTTATTAAAAATTTTTAATACAATTTAATTAGTGATTAATCCTACATGTTTATTGGTTTATCTCTTTCAGACTGGCATGGCGTTAACATATGATCCTGCTGCAATGCAAAATGGGTAAGAGCTTTACTCCAGAACTTGGCACCATCTAATAAATTCACCTCTTGGCTCATAGAACTGTAGTCAATACCAGTGTCATACATAAAGATTAATGTAGTGTCTGCACTTTGTTACTGTTTGATTAAGTAAATCTATATAGACTTCAAATATCATTTTTCATCGCGGTTGGGTGAGGAATGGCAAAGGGTAGCTGAGTGAGCTTATGTGTGTTTACATGTATTTTGGTCTTTGTGTGTGTTCTGCATCTGTATGTCATGAATTAATGGTGCCGTGGAAATAAATGACCCGGGAACATGTCTTATTTTTCCCCGCAGTACTGAGACAGGAAGGATAGTGCAGAGGCTTCTCTCTGTTTCCCTCTGGCCTCAGTCATTCACAGGAAGCTCCTCACTCCTCACTTCCTAAACCACTTATCCCCCAGTGACACGCAGTCAATCCCAACCAAAATAACTGGATGAATAGCTTTGCTCGTTACACACAGCCTGCCACATAAACGCCTGCTTTGCTGCAAATCTTCCAAATAATAATCCCACTTACATTTGTGTTAAGCAACAAACCTGCTAGGAAAGAAATAATTCACTCTTAATATATTCCACTTGAAATGTAGCCTGATAATCATGTTATCGGAAAAAAAGGTAAATAGGGTGAAGTAAGTAGCAAAGAATGTAAAAGTAGTCAACTTTATTCATGCATTAAAAAATATGGTGAATCAGCCAGCTGAGAAAACAGATATAGTTATCATGTTTAAGTAGAAAATTATACTGGTATATCAAAATTCATGTGCAAATTGGATTAGTGAATTTAAAATGTAATTATAATGCAAATTACCCATATAGAATGTATCTATGGTAAAACTTATACTGTTTTCTAGTTTTATTTTATTTTTTCTCGTGTTTCATTTGCATTGATTTTAAAGACACCACTGTTGTATGTGTAAAAAAATTAAAACTGCAAACTCAACTTTGTTTCTTCAGGTATACGTTTTCTTTTTTCTGACCCTATTGAGACTCAGTGTAGGTGGGTTATGCATATATCCCATATAAGTTGAAAAACATATATGTATTTTGCTTACCAGAAAGTCATGAAGATGTTATCACTGTGTTATCTGACATAGTGACATTATTGCTGTTTTGGGTCAGTTTGTCCCCAGAGACTTCTGGCTCCATGTCAGACCCCTTATCAGCAAACACTGTACAACTCTAATCACAGAAGTTCAAATTATCTGGGGTTTGGAATTTGTAGTGCTATATGAAAAATATTATAAATTTCAAACACATATTGTAATGAAAATCTGGGGTATAAATAATGGTTATATGGTTAAATATAATAGTACACAACATGAAAAGCTGATGCTGGTGTTGTTAAGCGTGGATAATTTATTTAGTAACATCAGAAAGAAATATGATCTTCAGTTCAGGTGACAGAGACTAGGGGACGTTTCAATTAGCCTCCTAAGGGATCTCTATAAACCTCTAGAAACGATATAAAGTAACCGACCACCTCACTTTCCAATCATTATCTTCTTCTCTTCAAGCTTGCTGTACAAGCGTGCTACCTAAGCCACCTAGACAGCACAGCACAATGTCATTCTCCTACCTTATACGATGACAGAAATCTGATTTTTCAATTGAGAATGCTCTAAGACACTTTTATGTAGCGCTCACAATACAATATATGTCCAAGTGTTTGCTAAGAAGAAGCCACAGTATAAATTCACAGTGTGTATGTGTGTGTTTGTGTGTGTTCTAGTTTGAAAGCGTCTTTCTTTATTATATTGACGTAGAAGCCTTTGTATAGATATAGATGTATCAGTCAACAGCTCATTTTTGTATTAAGGAAACAGTGTCTGATATATATTATGTTCTTTATACCTAATATGAATTATTACTCCCTTTTTACTCCTGTTTACATCTTTATACCGTTTCTTTTTTTTTCCTCCCTGCCCCCTTTCTCTGTCGTTTCTTAGGTTCTACTCCTCACCTTACAGCATCGCCACCAACCGCATGATCGCACAGACCTCCATCACGCCCTTCATCGCTGCTTCCCCAGTTTCCACATATCAGGTGGGCCATAATGCCCTGCATTATGGATAGATTGCTGTATGTGTAATGGGAGGGTTTGCTTTGTGTGGGGGTTGAGAGAGAGGGGGCAGGCTGCAACACAGCATGAGGTTCTCTCTTCTTCTCTCGTCATTTCTTTGCTGCTCCAGCTGCGCTCGATGGCATCTGTTTCGTAGGCGGAAAACACAACAGGCATCAGAAAACAAGCAACAACAAAAAAGGATTAAAAAAGGCTGACAGAGTAGAAAAAAGAAAATCACCCATCAAGAATGAAAGTGTCTAGGAAAAACAAGCACTTTCTTCCCTCCTTTCTTTCTGACCTTTTTGTGGTCCTTCATCTGCTAAAGCAATGAAGTTTTTTCTTCATTTTATTTTTTACTAACTTCGATACAATCACTTCCTTTTCCAAAGTGAATTTCCACATTCCTCACGGCTGTGATCTGTGGAGTAATGAAACAGAACAGAACAGGAACGTGAAAATTGGCTTTGTGAGATGACAGGAGCGTTAACCGTTTTCCGTCGCTGCACATTTCACGCGGCACCCCTTGCCGAATCTAAACATCAAGAGGCTCTGTCAATGTGCCCTCTCGCTCAGACACTATCATTTAACATCAGCTCTCTTTGGTATGCAGACACAGACGGACGAGGGTAGTGAGTAAGAGAAAGGAGATGAAGGATAGATGAGATAATAAAAGGGACAGATGGAGAGAAAGACAACTAGGGAGAGAAGGAAGGATGGTGCGGGTGATGATAGCGATGGCTCGGGTGGTGGTGGTGGGGCAGAGGAAGGGTGTTGCTGAAGGTTGCTGTGCCCCTCTTTGAGGTGCACTTGATTAAAACTCCGGTCCAGTACCTGCAGTGGAGGGGCAGAGAAAGAGGAGGAGGGAGAAAACTGGGCCAGGGCGTGTCTCTAATCCGCTCTCGGAAGGCTTCCCAAATTGATTTATCAAAAACAATGGCCGGGCTTTTGAGGAATATTAATCCTCACAGTTTCAATATTGGGCAGCTCTGCCGCCGCTTCCTGTAATATTGCCCTTCAGCCAGTCACGGCAGGAAGGTGAGTCCTTCATCTTCTGTTCAAGTACAAAGAGACAGAGAAAAAGAAAAAGAGAAGACAAGCCAAGCAGCCATGCATGCCTGACAAAAAGAAATCACTACCTTTTATAATGGAAACTATTGCCTTTGTAATGAAAATTTCAAGGTGCACAGAAATAACTGTATATGTCATTCTTTCTTTTATATTTATATTAAGTGGATTTTTCTTTGAGATACAATTTTGAAGGCATTGATTTATTAAATCTGCAAATGAACCATACCAGCAGCGGTGTTCTGGTGTTCTTTTATGCCCGGCTCTGGTGAGCTTGAGCGATAATTGGCTTTGTTTCCTGGAAAGTGCTTTGATGATCCATATGACAGGAGCCAGATCACTACCAAGATCTCAGCTAGTGCCGCCAGCCAGCCGTGGCCTGGTTTACATCACTGGCTCTACAGGCTGGCTCACTGACTGACTGGGTAAATATGAGTCTGGCTGGTTGGATGCGTGGCTGGCTGACTTACTAACTAGCTAACTGGCTGGCTGTTTGGCTTTACGTGTGACTGGTTGGATGCCGGTCCAACTGGCTGACCGTGTGCCTGAACGACAGAGTCACTGTTTTTTTGGCTTATTGTGTGACAGGCTGTTTTCAATAGTAACACAAGCTGTGAAGTTCAACCAGAGGTAGGGAACTGTAGGTCATTATATTCTTCTCTCTCAATGATCCTACTGTAGCTGTAAAATGCCTGTACTGAGGTAAATATGTTAGCATTAGCATCATAGTAACTCACCAGTTTATTTGACATCATCTTATAATGATTAGTTCCTTTTTAAAAAGGAGTGTTATTTTTAATATATAGAAGGCAGCAGGAAGTTTTATAATGTTAATATTCATCTTTCCCCAAACTAGAGGCATAAAGCACGATGGAAATTGGTGAAGTTATCCTTTAAGTCTGATTAGAGTCTAAGGCTATGTTCACATTGTATGCTGAAGTGGGCCAAATTTCATCTTTTTGCTGCCAAGCAAGTGTAAACAAACCAAATCAGATTGTGGGAGACTTTTGTATATGGTCTTAGATCCAATCGATGGCCAATCTCATATAATGCCGTCGTCAGAACAGTCAGATCAGAATTCATGTGTTTTTTTTGGATGTCTGACTTCTATCTGCCGTCATCAGAGAGTCAGAGTCGATATCTCACAGTCTGGTAAAAATAAACAGAGAGGAGAACAAAAACAGAGACAGGGGTGAGTAGAGAGAAGAAGAAGTGGCTGATTTGTTGGACATTAACGGAGCTTCTGTTCAAGCCAAACTGGAGGGAAGAGATTGTAGCATAAATTATGTTTTTGTTGTTATTGCAATTATTCACACCGGCACTGGATGCATGTCACTTACAAACATAAATGTGAACAATCGACATAAAAAGATCAGATCTGACTAAAAAAACCTGACCTGAGCGTTAATGTGAACGTAGCTTAAGTCTAGAGACTGCAGCCCTACTCTATTAAATAAATCACACGATGGTCGTGCAGTATCTTAGTTAGAAAATGCTCAGGATAAGATATTAAGAATAAGGTTTTTCTGTGTCTATCTGCTGTCCTGCTCAGCTGGGGAGAAAAAATATTACCATGTATAAACAAACAGACTTGGCATCATGTTATAGAATATGAAGCTTGTTTAGGTGTGGATCCAAATCACGCGTTTTGGTTGGCTCAGAGGATTGATTGCTCTTACAGCAGATTATTCCATGTTTGCCTTTGTTTAATCTAATCATTTTACGAGGATCAGTAGCCAGTCTGTGTGTTTGTCTGCTGCAAGCTGTCTAATTCCTCTCTCCAGAACATCTAAAAGCTCTGTTTGTTCCTCCATTCCTCCAGTCTCTTGATCATGCTCTCTGTCACTGTTTCACCATCTCTTCAACGTTCTCATCCACATTTGTTAATATACATGTCTGTATGTCTTCCTCTGGCAATAGCTTGGCAGGCCTCTAAATTCTGGCACGCGAAAAAGAAAAGCTCTGTCCACCGCTCTTAAATTCCTTTTATTTTTACATAAAAATAATCCTACTGGGATTATGTGGGTCCTCTCCAGTGGTCTGTCCGTAGAATTTTCAAAACCTATCACCATTTCTCTCAACAGCACTGGGTATGCATTAATATTATGACAATAATAGGGAAGGAACCTTATTTATGGGCTCCATGCACAAGTCATACTGTTGGCAATAATGAGAAGGCAGGAGGGGGATTTGCTGCTTCCAGACTTTCAAATTCTTCTTGTAATTCTTTGGCACAATTTAATCTGTGTAAAGTTCAGCCATTTTGGTGCATTAAAACCAATGCAATCATTTTAAAACCTCCAGACTCGAGAGTATTTGAACATATTGTGAATATTTGAACAGCATTTATTGCTTTATGTGGGATACTACTTGAATTTGTCTAAGACTGAGGAAAATTTATATTGTGACCATCGTTTTACATTTTATGTGTTTCCCCTCAGGTCCAGAGTACGTCATGGATGCCTCATCAACAATATGTTATGCAACCTACAGTAAGTACTTCACCATTCAACTGCAGTAGTTACTCTTGACTCCACATTAGGCCCCCCAGTTGAAAATATACAGTTTGCTTCTAGTTTCTTCTTTCAGTAGTTTTTAACTGAAGTGTTAAAAGATTTTGCAAGGAAACTTGATAAAGGAGATGTTTTTTATATTTAGAGTAACATGACTGATCAGCAAAATATTTTCTGTCTGGATAACCGTTTAAGACATATTTTTTCTACTGCAGGTCAAATGTTAAACGAGCTAAATTGCATCCATGCGCATGACATTACAGTATCACATAAAAACTTCCAATTGCCAAATGATTACACCACTTTTGCCCAGCAGTTTCTATATTGAGCTCTATAAAAGTATATTATCCCGTTCTGATAACCATGTTTTCATCTTTCTTAAACATACAAACATATTTAGTTTTATTTTTTGGGTTGGGAGTTTCTAAGTGTTAGTTTTAGCCAGGAAACAATTTGGCGTCATTTACCAGACCACAGCACAGACAGGCTGTAGACTGTTGCTCTGGGTTACTGAGCCAGGCAGCAGACAGAGAAAAATAAATAATAATTCGATTTTGTTCACCAGTAACACACAGCGAGGTAGGCAATTGCATCCAATGGCATTTAGTACTAGTGGAGAGGTACAGAACATAGTTTCAAAGAAACTTTTCAAAGAGTTCAAAGTCTTGTTTTTCTAGGTCACTCTGTCTGTAAATGAGTTATTTAATATTTTAATTAGAGACTAAATCAAATTTTCCTTCTATTAGTAAAAACTAAATTTACTTTGGATGTGATTTGATGAATGTTTAACATTCTGATTGCAATAATTGAAGACTATTATGTTTTTAGGGTCTCAAATTGCTTAAGTTTTAGATCCATATTTTCCATAATGTACCTACAGCGTTGTTTGGAATACATCCCAGAATTGCCTCCGTAATGTTAAAGCAACAAAGAGCATTAGTTAAGTAAATTTGTTTAAGGTTGAGCTTTAATTGATTGTAGCACCATAAGTGTTCTCATTTTGTTGCTGAGATGTGTTAAATCATTCTGCCAGAGGCTTTTTGCTTGAGGCTTTTTCTGGCCCCTGAAGCACATTCAGTGTATTCGTTCTCTTACTCCCAGTGCATTCAGTCAGTGAGACTGGGAGCCAGTCAAGGGCATATTTGGTTCTTTACAATTATGACTGTATCACTGTATCACAGACAGGAATGTCCTCAATAAATTCCTTATTTAAAGCCTGATACAGTACAGGAAAAAGAGTGCACTCGAGTATTTCACACAATAAAGCATATATGCTCTACTGTGCTGTGCTCTACCACTATGAAGTGTGCTACAGTATATAATTGATGCTGTTAAGTTATTTTCTCTAAAAGGAATACCACCCTGAGGGAAACAGTAAAAGTAAATTATGATCATGGATCACACTGCAGCATAATTTAAATCTTTACTATCAAAGTTGAGTGTTCTGTGCTAATGAATATGCATGCAGATGAATTTGTAGTGCCTGAAGATCGGGATTTATGTCTCAAGACATTTGGGATGTTTTTTGCATTACAGTGTAGTGCAGTGAACTTATATGGTGCAACGCAAACCTTGGAAACTACTACTGACTTGTTAGCTCAAGGAGACAGCTGCTAGTGAGTCGCTGCAACTGAACAAATTGGGAAACACTGGACTCAGCAGCTGATGGTCCAACTCTCACTCACAGGAGAAGTGCTCAACCAGCCGCGTGGTTCCCTGCTGCGGCCATTTACCACTCAGTCCTACCCATCTCACTTCCACTCCCGCTGTGGGACAGTGAACATGTAATCTGGTCACAGCAGGCCACGAGCCAGTCAGACACACACACACACACACACACCACACCCAGCTGCAGCTGCCCTCTAGGCCACTCAGTTTGCCTTTCAGCTAAAATAGCCTCCTATCTTTTCTACAAGCATTTTAAATCACCCAGGCTCCTATTTTTTTACCATAGTACCTGCAGTTGTTGCTGACTTGGTGACAGTTGTTTCACACTGGATTAAGAATAGCTTGGTAACAAGCTAACTATTTATGTCAATGTGTAGTGTGTAAAGATGTCATGGGTGATAGACAGCATTAAAAGATAAATGACAAGAATGACAGAGATCTGTAAAAGTGTAACTGCTCAGCATGTGAAGCGCTGTCTGTCTATGAGCAAGTGTGTGTGTGTGTGTGTGCACCTAGACTATACCAATGCATGAGTTTATTTAAATATGCATACCATTGTTATGGTTTGTCTGTCAGCACACAGAGAAAAAAACACAGTGTGTGTACTGATTTGTGTGTCTGAAACATGTTTGTGTGCACTTTGTGTTTTGTGTATTGCCATATGTGCGGTCCATACTCATTATTCCCAAGCAGCCCGTACGACTGCCCGATGGTCATCCATCTTCCAGCCATATGTCATGAGGCCTCTTGGAGCCACTAGCCAGTAGCCACATTGTAGTGTAGTGTGCATCTCATCACGTCTTCATGCCAGCTGTAGCCATGTAGCCATATTTGTCCCGTGGCCCAGTCCTCATTGTGTTCTGGTGGCTCTCTCTGTCACCAAATGGCTGCTAAGCACTAACCCCAGCTGTCACAACCATCAGCAGATCATAGCTAACAAATCTGTCTCCCTTTATGACCCGTGTTCATATCTGGTACCAAGCTACATACACAGCAGACCTCACCCTACACACACACAGCCTGTCACCAACTCGGTGAATCACATCAAATTAGCCAAGCGTGCTAGCTTCAAGAGCTTGGGGGCTACTCAAAGCATTAAAAAACAATTGATTGTGCTGCAATTTGGCAGTTTCGCCACATGTTGCGTGTTAAATCAGTGGACCATTGTGCAATGGTGCTCCTGGTGTCCTGGCAATATGGAGGTGGCCGAGCATGGAAGGGAAAGAGGTCGCTACCAGCCAGCCAGACTGAATAGAACAGAATAGAATAGAACAGATACATTCTACGCATGTATGTACTCTAAAAATGTATTAGTACAGTAACAAGAAAGCTGGATTCAATTCAAAGTATAGACTAATTGGTTAAATCATCCCTTATTCCAAGAGGAAATAAAGAGCAAAAAAAGTCCCTGTAAGAAATCCAAACACTAGTTTTTTGCTTAGTTATTTTCCACCACTGATTAAAAGAAAGAAAAATATGTAAGAGCAAATTTTGAATATTTTATTTTAAGGTGGCAGAAGTAGAACACACAAACTCAATACAGAAATTAGAAATTAGTACAGAAAAGTACTTCCCCAATAAAGTGCTTCACTTATGTTACAAGTAGTACCACTATTGAAATACAAGTACAAAAAGACAAGTATTCCACAAAGAAACGGATTTCTCAGGACAATTATTGGTGCACAGATGTGTAAACATTACTAATGTTGCAGCTGGTCGGACTAATTCAGCCAGGTGGCTAAACCATAATAATTCATAATCATTTATCATATTTTGCAAGAATCGGCATCTGCAAAGTAACTAAAATTATCAAGTAAATGTAGTGAAGCAAAAAGAAAACATAAAATTGAAGATAGTGGTGGTAATACAAGTAGCTTAGAATTGTATTTAAGTACAGTACTTACAATTATTTTCCACCACTGTGTAAATGATGTAAAGGGTTCAGCAGAGCTGTGTGATGTCAAAAACCTTAATTAACTATGGCTGAAGCTGTGTTTTGACTGTTATTATATCTCTATTAACTCTATTTTATTTATTTATTTTTGTGTTTTTTAGCCTTCCATCGCCTTTGTAACGTTTAACTCCATTAAAAACGTATTTAAACACTAATTTGGTATAAATAACAAATGATGAATGTCAGTAGCTTAAGCTGTGCTGAAGTTTAAAAGCGTTTGCTTATTTTTAGGAGTTCAAGTACATTGCAGCTTGTGACGCTTTGGCAAAGGTGTTTGTTTTTATCTGACTAGATGAAGTTTGACAAGTTCATCCATACAAATCTGGACTTCATCCCACAGAGGAGCCAGGACTTTGTTAGCAGTAAGAGAGACAGAGTGAGGAGAGGACAGTTTTCAAAATTAGTTTATCCCCAATTAATGGGTGAGATGCACTCAGCATGGAACTTGATAGAAAGTGTTTGTTTTTAAATGGACAGCTAAATGAGGTTGCAGTCTGTTCTTTGGGTCATTCTTCTTTCTTTTTTCTTCTGTTTATCATTTGTCTTCCCTCTCTCTCACACTGTCTCTCAGATCTCCTAATGCTGTGCTTTGTTTGGCACTTAGGCGTGGGATGTCAGAACAGCGTGACCGCTTTCCTTTTTCGATGTGTTCTTTGGTCAGTGCTACACAAGGCAGCAGACCTTGCAGAAGAGGAGAAAACTGAAGCATTAAAGGCCCCAAAAGACAAAACCACATATGTAGCTCACACACAGATTCACAACAGCCTAAATACACACATATTGTCTGAGTGCAAAAACACATTCTTAATGTTAAATCTCACTTACGTACAGATCATCAATCACACACACACACACACACACACACACAGACTCTCAAATTCACTTTGCACTGCCAAAGAGTGCTGGAGTAGCTACAGTGCCAGCCAAGCGCAGCTTTGCTGTCTTTTCCCTTTTCCTCAGTCTGAACTGTATGTGCTTCGAGTGTGTGAGTGCATTGGCCCTTACATACTGGAGATGAATTATCGAATTCTTCATTGCACCCCATCCAGTTTTCCCTGGCTCCGACTTTGAATAGATGCTCACTGGGCCTCTTAGAATTGAACCATAACTATCTGCCCTCATCGAATGGGGGTGAATTGGTGCACTGTGTGATACCCATCTCCCCGCCTGACATTAAAAACGTTCTGTGGATTCAGAGGGGGAACATTATGTTGGTCTCATGGATTTGACTGCCGAGGCAGAATTTGAGACAGGGCTACAGTTGTCCTTGAGTTGCTCTTTCTCTCTATCTCTCTCTCACCTTTTACTTCTTTCGATATATCTCCCTCTCATTTCTCCCTCTTTCTCTCACTCCATCTCTCCTGCTTCTCTTTCGCTCTATGCCTCCCTTTTTTTCCACTGCCTTTTCAGAAAACAACTGCAGCTACTGTGCCAGTGCCAGTTCGGGGTTAAAGTTTCATTCATATAAGAGAGATATTGTTGCAGTGCCACAGGGTGACTGACAGAGAGATTGAGCAGCTGCATTTTCAGTATAAGCTTTTGGATATTACCTCAAAAAAAGATTTCCGCTAGTAGCAAAGATGCATTTTGAGACGAAAGCTGAAATGCTTTGGTGGACAGGCTTTATTAGCTCACTGTGTTTTTTAATTGAATTCCTAATCTTTTTTTTTTTTTGCTTTTGTAAATAGAGTAAATATCCTGGAAATTCTGTTGTGTGAGAAATGATCCATTTGTCTGCAAAAGGCAGTCAGAGAACGGCTGATTAACGAGCACAGTCCGAGTGTGGAGAGGAATGGACCTCCCATGAAGACATGACAAATACTGTTACATGCTTCATCGAGCACCTTTATCCTCTCTCACACACAAACACACACACACACACAGATGACAAATCCATACAAATATCATATCCTCCTCACTGAGGACAAGTTATTGTTTTCTTTTTCATTATAACCTAGGCATTTTATTGTCACAAACAGTCGTAATAGTGTTACTCTTACTTAAAGACACACAACTAAATAATAGCATTGCCAATCATGGCCGATTAGTAACATACATTCCCATTTTTACCTGTAATTGTAGCCTACAGCGCTTCACGTTCCAGCTGGTGTAATTTTAAAGATGTTCATTTCAATGGCAAAACATTTTATTGTAATTCAAAGCATATCCTCTGAGATATTCCAAATGAATCAATAAGTTGAAGGAGGCTGATCCATCATCCCTTTCATTTTCATTTCATTGTGGAGGACGAATAGATACACAGTAGATAAACCTCTGTGCCAGAGGTAAGAAATCCTTCATCAGTTTTAGGCTCCGTGTGTTAATCTGTTAACATTCATTGTTGTGGCCCCTTAGCTGCTTCATTTTCACATTAATGATTCTCTTTTCCCAGTAGGTCTGTCTCATGTTTGCAATTAAACTTTTTAAAAACCCTTTAAAAAATTCGATTTTATATTTTAGTGTGATGACAGAGGCCAAGATAAGCTGATATATGCATCACTGTCAACTTGTGGGGCTTCACTGATTGCTAATTATCAGCGTGAACTACTATTTCTCTGCCACTTCGGTTGGGTAAAATGAGCAGTTCAGCTTTGTGTCTCAGTCTATGGCATGTTGTGTCTTGTAGACCATGTTGGTAATAGTAGGGCAGCCCTGGTAGTGTGCTCGCCCCAAGGAAGGATTGATGCTTTAGATTAAAATGAAAGACCCAGATTGCTGGCTCTGTCATCTGAGTTTACGGCATCTGGAAACTGCCAAAGTAGGTGACAATTGAGTTATGGGTGGCTGTTGTAAATCTTGACAGAGCACAACAGAACAAGATAAATAAGAGCACACATCCAAAGTAATGCAAGAATATATAAATATAGATAAAAAACACAGGTGCGTACACTTACTCAAAAGACATAACCAGAAACTTGTTTTGTGGTTTCAGTGGATGTAGTTTAATACAGTGCATACCCTTCAGGTGGACAAGCCTGTAGTATAAAGGGATCCTGGCATTGTGTGCTGTATATAGTTACCAGTCAATCATCAGCAGATGTTCTGTTACACCAGACTGTCCAGACTAAGAGCAACTGACTGAACAAGCTTAGTCTTTGTGTGTGTCGCTGGAGATGGAGAAATGTCTATGCAGTACTAAGGCCTTCGCAGGAATTATTTAAACAGTGTGGCGTGGAGCTGGAACACCTCTGCAAGTATCCGGCAATGTGCATTTACTCAAACACACATCAGCATCGGTATCCAAATCCACAGAAGTTCACATAGCGAAAGTCAAACACAGTGAGGAATGTGTTGAGTCGAGAGCAGGTCTTCTTTCATGTGGGCTACACAAGCGCTGCTTTGTTTGACGTTGTTGAGGTTTTTAATGTGCTTCTCTTCTGCCTGTGTTACCCCAACTTTCACATTTCACCTGTCAGAAAATACGTTTAACATGAAAACATTCAATTGTTCTTGCCTTTCTGTTACTATGTACCAGACTGTTAATGATTTTGTGTACAAATGTTTGAGCAGCACAGTACACTGGTGAGGTAAGGATCAGCATGTGAACTCTTTGTGACATCGGGCTGTTACTCAGAGTGAGGACATTGCCATCCTAACCTAGATACAACAGTGTAAATAGGAAATATCTGATGCCACTTTTTGTAGGATTTCAAAGAATTATTAAAGAAGCATGCTGTAAAAACAAATTTTCTCATTTTTACTTTCATGTGTTTTTACTCTAAATACCGTCTTGCTGTTGCATTCTAAAGACAGTTGCTGCTACATTTCAGATTGAAATACTGTAGTTTTTACGCCAGTGTTAGGCTACAGTAGCTCTACTTTCAGAATCAGATGTTTTTTATACTAGACACACAATCAGCTTATGAAATACAATATCATTTTATAGATTACGATAACCCAACACTATACAGTACACTGTAAAGTGGTTAAAATTAGCCCAACATCAAACAAGTGAGATAAAAATTTTAAACGCTAGTGTGTTATTATATATAAGGAACCTTCTGCACAGAGCTTTTTATTTTTTATATTTTAAGTACATTTTGGTGATAATTCCTCCTCTACTAATATATTTCTATTTAAATATAAAATAATAATTACTATCTTTACACATTTTGCATATTTTTTCATGTTATTTAAGTGAAGAATCTTAACAGCCTGCTGCATGTGGTTGAGCTGCTTTAGCTCTAGTGGATCAGGTGGTAAAAACACTATCTGTGTGACACAAGGATTTGTCTCAGCTATTTTTTATTTCTGATCAGCAAATGTGCAGACTGAGTAATGCTTATCAGCTGATACCGATCAGCACTCCATCAGTTGGAGCTTCACTATTTACTTGTAATGAGCAGTCATTAAAAACACTGCTGGCTGTAAGATTTTATAAGATTTCTTATTTACTGTAAATTGTCTCAGGTCATTGAGTGTATATCAACATATTTAACAACCAGGGGCCTGATATCATCTGTCTCCTGTCTAGGGCAAGATCAATACCATTTTAAGCAAAATGGGTTTTTCACAGAAATGCCCACGTAAATGCACACGCGCAGCAAAAAAACATGCATACATTTGTAACAGATACATCTCCAGCATCCATTATCTTGCTTTCTTCCACCCACAGAGGACAAAGCAAAAACATATATTGTCTACTTGTTGCAGTCACTTTCTAATTTTCTTTCCATAGTCTGACGATGGACAGACACACAACCAGAAAGACACCAGCATACACACACACACACACACACACACACACACACACACAATAAAACCTCTCTCTCACAGACAGTCTCACAAACACAGAAAATCGAAATCACAAATCGGCTTAACTCTCCCTGACACGTCTGTGAATTAAGCCTTTCCGTTGCTCTCCCTTTCCCATTATAAAGGCATTGTCAGAGACTGAATCTGTAACAGGTAGCCCACAGCTCCTGCTGCTTCCCTCTCACTCCTCTCTTTCCTTCCCTCTTCCTCACTCCTTCTCTTTTTTCTCCATCTGTCTTTGTCTTCTTTCGCTTTCTCCCTGTGTGTCTCAGCCATTCTCTCTCTCTCTCCTCCCTCCCCCTGTCCATCTCGCTTTGCTCCCATCTTCCGCATGACCTCCATCAGCTCCCTCCTTAATCATTTCTCTCCTGTCCTCACACAGTCTTTTGGTCTCTCTCCTCCTTTCGCCTCACCACCTCACCTTTCTGTTTTCGTCTATCACAGCCAGTGGTAGAACAGTAGAGAGTATTTCCATTTTGTGCTAGTTTATAAATCTGCTTCACTACATTTCACAGGGACTTCTTCCTCCACTACATTTATTTGACAACTATATTTAATAGTTATTTAGCCATTTCAGCATTTACAAGTGAAACCTACGACCTGTTTAGAAAATATATAAATTAAATAAACTACCAAACAGCATATAAGGTAATTATAGTTTTCCCCACTAGTGGCTACAACTTAAAAATACTTCTTGCGCATTACCCCTCAGTATTTCAATAATCCAATAACATATAATAATGTAGTAATAACAAGAGCCGCTTTACCTGCAAATGAAGCGTTTACAGTATGCTTACATTAAGTACTGTACATTTTGATGACTGTGGTCTCTTACTTTACTCAAGTATTTTAATTCCAGACATTTACTTGACAGTTATTTTTACACTGTGGTATTGCTTGAAGGGAAACTTCACTGACTTCCTGTGGTTCTAGTTTAAGGAGTACATGACGTATATATAAATTGTTTTTTTTAACTTTTATCTGTACTGTTAAAAAAACATACAATAAAAGTGGGTGCAAGTGAGTGTACTGTAACTTGCTATATTAAATCTGACTTTAATAAAGACTGGTTGCACCAGCTGTTCTTGAAGCCACCATTAAGTTTACATGGTCAGTTCATAGTAATTATCAGCCAGTTTCAGACTAGTGGCTAATATAAATTGCATCATCAAAACATTTTAGTAATGTGTAAATCAATTCATAGCAGTTTGTGGTGCTGTTGTGGCCAACATGATGTTAAAGTTGCTAATCATGTATATATTATGCATATCTTGAGGAATGTTAAAAATTATAGGTAAATCTGATTATTCTGACCTATTTACATTGTTTTTATTTACATATTTAGCACAACAATTTGTAGTTTGAAGTACATTCTGTTAAATATTCTGAGTTTATATTATTGTTAAACAGGGTTTTGTTTAGATCAGATATGTTGACCATATTACCTCTTTTGGTCATCACTGTAAACAGGTGATACTGTATAATAGCAAGCTGACGTAAGTTCTGCCAATATGACACAGGTAACTACGCAATAGTTACGCATGGCATTCATTGAGTGTAAATATTTAGTAACGACTAATCTCTAGAAAATAATCAGTTTGTGTGGTGTGTTTTAATTTAATCATGCAGAAATATTCAGTTAGTAAATACTTGGAGGTTTTTCCTGAACAAACTATTCTATGACCTGGTGCAACACTTCTTCCACTGATCTGAGCCTTCTGCCGAGTTTCTTTCTTTTTGTGCTGAGGTGTAACTTCAGGAAGGATCACATGAAGTTTGTATACCGAGTGTAAGAGGGAGGGGAGTAGGGAAGAGAGACAGCGAGTTAGCTGGATGTGTTGTGAATGCACGGAGTAGACAAGCAGAGAGATTCTGACAGGCTGTGTCTGCACAGTTTGTTCTCCAATAGGCCCACACAGAGGCACAAGTGGTGTGCGCACATGTACGCACACACTCGCAGACATACACTAACGGAGTCTCACACCCCTATACTCACACATACACACCGTCGGCCTCTTCCTCGCTCGTGCACAAACGCTGTTGCACACAGTGTGATGCAGGCTTAACCACAAACACACATAGACACACAAAGTGAGAAGAGAAGCAAGCTGAGCTGAAGAAAACGGCCTGGTTCTGAGCGCGTTCCTCCCGAGGCTTCAGTGCTGGGGAAATGGAGCTATCATGACAAGGGATGAAAGAGCAACAATGGTTTCATCACTTTCCCTCATGTTCCACGGCACCGTGAAAAAGAAGCTTCTAGCATTCTCATCCGCCCGTTAGGGAAAACATGCCGTGCATTATACCAAGAGGGGATGCTTCACAGTGAGAGAGTGAGAGAGTAAGTGAGTGAGAGGCAGGGAGCAATCAATAAACTGCACAAACCCGTATTGTTGATACATCAGCATCAGATATTGACCAGTTTGATGGACCAAAGTATTATACTGATTGTGAAAACGTTCCTCTGTTCTGTCAGTGATTCCTTCTTCTTCTCTGGCTGGGTTTTCCTTGTGTCACCTTTACCTGACCATCCTTCTCTCTCTCTCTCTCTCTCTCTCTTTATATTACTTTTAAGATGATTTAATCTCTCCTCCAACTTTTCTTACTCTTGGCCTCATGCTCACTTTCTCTTTTTTGTTGTCCTTTCTAGACTTCCTGTCTCACCTTTCATAAGTGTCTCTCATACTGTATCCTGTTGTCAGTATTGTCTTATTTGATTATATTTATGTTTACTTTGCTTTTTTTTTTTTTTTAATACTTTGCATCCTCAGTAAGAGGACTGACTTTGGGAAAGTTAATGCATCCTTTCTTTTGTTCCTTCCTACATCTCACCATCTCCTTTTCTTTTCCCTCATTCCACCAGGGTGCAGTGATCACGCCAGCCATGGACCACACTATGTCCATGCAGCCTGCCAGCATGATGGGCCCTCTCACCCAGCAGATGAACCATCTGTCCCTGGGCACTACAGGAAGTGTGAGTACTCCACGCTGTGGTACAATGAGCTCTTTACCGTACACAAACACCCCAACACAAGTCTGTGTAGCTGCCATAAAATCCAGATGAGAGAATATCCAAATTAATTTGTTTATGCTTTTTACACTATTCACAGCGTCTGTCTTCAAACTTGACCTCAAGTGTTAAAGTCAAAAGACTAAATGACGCTTCTCTTTTCAGTAAAGATGCATTATCTAATATGAAATTTCTGGTCTCTTCCAGTCTGTGCCAAAATAACTACAAATCCATTCAAAGAATCCTATAATGTATGTGTGACTAACTACTTGCTGTTATAAAACAAAGTAGAAAAGAGCCTAACTTTCTTACGCTGTCACCATGTGTTCTGTCAAAGATCTGCCGTATCATTTGTTTTACACTGCATGCATCCACTGCCAGACATTGAAAGAGCATATTTCCTCCCTGATCTTCCACATTAAACAGATTTCCTGTGAAGCTTAACAGTGTGACAAGGCTCTCTGTTCTCCACCTTCCTCGCTTTCACCCTCTGTTTTCTTTCTTTCTTTCTCACACTTTCTGTTTCCCTCACTCTCTAAATCACACGTCAAATCTATCACTCTATCAGTTTTCCTTATTCTACACACATGCTTACAGTCACTGGCCCCTAAACCAGGAACTCCCCCGCTTCAGGATCAAGTTGACTTAGAGGTGGCACACAGTACTGAAGCCTGACTTCCTGCCCTAACCCTGCTGCCCGGGGGCAGGCAAGCAGGCAGCTTTGCTCTGGCGCTGCGTTTGATCTGTGTGTGTGTGTGTGTGTGTGTGTGTGTGTGCGCATGTGTGTGTCATTGCAACAGTAATGTATTGTACAGATGCCCATGTGTTTACAGGTGAGCTGTCAGCGACTGTGACGCCATGTTGGCTCTGTCAGAAATGCCCTCTCCCTAATCTGCCCCAGCTGTGCTAACAGCCGGGATTAGAGGAAGGCTAATCTATGATGATGGCCTCTGATGTTTGATGGGTTGTATTATAGGAGAAAGTGGGTTAAGGCACTCACATTTTTTCAATTTTGGTTTACTCTCACTGTGTCTCTCCTTTCTGCCTGCCTAGCTTTCCTGAGGCGATGTGCTGTGTAGGATAACCTCTCAATGGCAGAGCTGCACATGACATGCCACACTTGATCATCTATTGAAATTGAGACATGTTTCCTGTAAAGCAGATTCTTAAGCCACATGCGAAAGCTCTTTCATACTGCCCTCTTTGGGACAGCTTGCCAAAAGAAGGGTTAGGAACCAGGATTTGTAGCTCTGTGCTTAGTAAACTAGACTTGACACCGCATATTCTGTGTGCACATTCCTCATGTGTGCGCACATGTGGTAAAGTTGTTTTGATTGCCCCCACTGGTCACACCACAGAAGAGCACCTGCCATGAGTAGCGTCTCCAAAGTCAACAACTTATTACGTCTGGCTCTGGCTGCTGAAGGAGAAGCCACACCTCAGAATACTCTTGGCTGTTCCAAGACTCTCTGCGGCTGTTTGTGTATGGCTGTGGTTTTCTTCTTCTCTCCAAAAAGAGAACCAAATGTTCCCGGTCCGCCCAAGCTGCAACTCTGGTGTGGTGACCGTAGCTTTCCGAGAACACTGTATTATTTTGCACTATGGAGAGTGTGGATCGGCACGGAAGGTTGGGCCACTTAAAAAAGGGAGTGGCAAGAAAAGCCTCACCTCATAATGAGGAAACATAGATCAGTGCCATCTGATGGTCATTGCTTTGGAATTTAGCTGCTTCTCCAGAAATGTTCTGTTTTGAACAGCTTCTATAGTCAGCCAGCTCAGTCTGGGGTCCGTCTGCCTTGAAGAACTTTATTACAGAATGCTGAAGAACCTCAAACTCACTGTTTATGGATGGCAAACATAAACATGCCATCTATGCTCTGCGCTGATTTATTTTACCGTGTTTGGTGCATATTGCTGTGTTACTGATTTATTTACTATCTTACAGCTCTTACAGCTTAACAGGAGTCTGTTATCTGTCATGCCTTGCGTTTGCTTGTGCCTGTTAGTTACTGTACATGTGTAGATGTCATTTGTCATTTTAGTAGTTGTCTCTGTGTGTGTTTGCAGGCATGTCAGTGTCTGCATTCGTGTGTGAGTGACATAGTGTTTGACATGACAAGAGGTGACCTTCCCTTCTCCATCCTATTACTGTCATGGCATGTAGAACCGATGTCTCTGTTGTCATGGTGACAGTGATGATTGGCAGCGTCAGTGTCCCTGGAAGACAGATTTGTGTGAAGCACTTTCCTCTATTATCTGAGCTTTTTTCCCTTGGTTTTCTATGGAGAAGTCTTAGTAGAGCGTGATATTCTGCATTTCCATTACTGTGCATTCTATATTTAACTTTTACGCACCCATGGAAGCTGACTGAGCATGCTTCACATTCAAAAACAGTAACACATGTTGACACCTGGGTGATTTCCAGTACCACTGAGCAGTTAGTAAGGGAGGAACAATCATTTATGGCATTTTTTAGTTTTACTAAGAATTTTCAGTGAGTTTAAGGGCCTGTAGGCAAAAACCAAAGGCCATTCTTTTGTCTTAAGTTTTATTACTCTCATACTGAAATTTGTGTCCCAATGTAAAATGTGTCTTGTAAAGTAAGAACTTAATTCTGAATTCATTTTCCTAGTTTGTTTATTCCCAGTGCCTCAGATCTTGTGCCTGAAACTTAAAATTTTTAAAGCAATAATGATACTTGAGGCTTATGTGTAACTTCGTGCTCCATTCCAGATATATCCATTAAAAGAGACAGAACAAAAACGAGGGTGAATTTTGCAATTAGTTGAGTGGATAACTCCAAATACAGTAGATGCTATTCCTGCTCAGTTCAGTTTTTCTGACTTTAGAAGGTGATTGTATGTCAGTGTTGTGCTTGAAGCTTGTTCGTTTGCCCCTAAATGGCCAGAAACAACAACGTATTCTGTTTTCAGAACAAATATGTTGAGCACGTTTTAAATGTACTAATTTAAACATAAAGAAAAACCATTACAAAAGGAAAACTGACTAATAAACTTACAAACAACTAGAAGACACCTTTGGTGCTTTGTCACTACCTGTGGATCAGCGAATAATGTGAAACCATCAGTAGGACTGTGCATTATTTAACCCATGGGCATCTTCTGTACGTGCACAGTTTTTTTGTTTGTTTGTTTTTAAAGGGGGGGATTCACACATGAAAACAAATGCTCCTTAGTTCTATTAGTGGCTGAAAACTCCAGAGAATACCTTTAATGGAAATAGTCAATATTAAAATATTTAAGTTATATATAGTAAGCCTGCTGATAGGAATGTGATTGAAGAAGTGATTTAACAGATTATACTGATCTTGTCCATATAAGTCTACTCAGGCACTGTGTTAACAACACTGAGGGGCCAAGATATGGAGGACTTTTTCATGGTGAAGTGGTACAGCACTGTGATTCATAGCTGCTGGTGTGAGTCTCCAATAGTTTCCATTGTGTTGGAGCCCCCACACCAGAGATCAATAGCCATCAGAGCCATCTTGATGCTGCCCTGCCATTAATAACTTGCACTGAGTAGCTGAATGTTCCTGCCTTGACCAACTCTTATCCTCTACCTCGCATGCGATGCAACAGAATATAGCATGTGAACAAGGAGGGGATAGATAGATGTGGAGATTGAGTGACAGACAGAGGAGTGGATGACTTATTTGGGCATTAAATATGCTAATGAGCTGTGTTGCATTCCACCAGTGCAAGAACTACAGTTTAAAGAGAATCTCTTGTTGATGTGGAAAACTGATTGCAGGAAGTACACTGCACCATCACTTTTATACCCAGAGGCTCAAACCACTCTGGTAACAGAGTAGTTCTGTCTGTGCTATGGACTTTTGTCCTGGCATTGCTGCATTGCGGTCTGACTTTATACTGTAGTTACTATAGGTATATGTCATGGAGAGTGATGGTAGAGAAGAGACTTAAGCAGTCGACTCACACCACCCTCATTAAGGAGCTATTCAGGCCTCCCGTTCATCAAATATATGCACACGCCATCTGCTTCAGGCACCGGTGTGTGTGTGTGTGTGCATGTGCACAGATGTATATGTGTGGCTGTGTGTGTAACTGTGAGAGTAAAACACCATTTATTGCCAATTAGGGATGCTTTATATACCCAAACCTGTCCCCTGACTATGGACAGGGAAGTATTAAGAGTTGAAATTGGACAAAAATCATCTTTATCACCATAGCAACCCTATTCACTGTAGCCAGGCTTGACATCCCTCTGACTTGCCACAGAAGCAACTGCAGAAATATGCCCTGCTCAACCTGCCACATTAAATAGGTTAACTAATGGTTATGGTAGAAGAAAAAATCTTATCTTATTAAATTCTCTTGTTAAATCTAATTTAAATTCCTGGTGCAGTCCTGCAGAGAAATATAGCATGTCAAATGGACATTCTCCCTTTGACAGGGAGATTTTGATATTGCTAATTATCTCCTGCTTCCCTTCATTTGCTTTCATGCAGCCCTCACAGGTGTGTTGGCCAAATAAGTTAATGGGAAGGAGTTGTGAAGACATAAAGTCCTGAGGAACATTGGTATGCATGGTTTCAATTCGCCAGGGAGAAGGTCACTTCAACAATCTGATAGGCCCTTTTAGACGATAGCAGGTTGGGGGTTGGGGGAGAGGGGGAAGTGACAGGAAGGTGAGAGGGAAGAAGGGATGACACAGGGAGGTAATGTGGTAATGTGTCAGGGAATCTGGATATACTGCCTCACCCCATCCTGAGTGTGACAGCTCTGAGGGTGTGATAACCTTAAATTCATATGCGCAGACCCACATAGTCACACTCTTACACAAACGTACACTAACATCCATCCCAGGGCTTCCTCCTGGCCATGTGTAGTGATGGTAGGGGAGTTAATCACCCATGTCCATGGCCTTTAGCTGCTCTCATTAGTGGTGAGCGGTGGAGCCGTACCCGATCCATTAGCAACGCTGCCGGTAATGACACTTCACCAGCACCGCCGGGCCAACAGCCAAGAAAAGGCTCCACAGCCCAGCACAGTCCTTTCCATTACTGCCTCCTACTGCATACTGCCACCACGCTTTTTAGCACTAGCAAGGGGATTGAGAGGCGAAGAAAAAAATAAGACAGAAAGAAATGGATTGTACTTCCGTTTTTAAAGCAGCAGGAAGACGAGGAGGGGCAGTCTGGTGGCTTTTATCTTAGATCACATCTGTTCGTGCTGTACCGCTGCATTATCATTCCAGGCCTCCTGGTCTTTGTCTGTCTCACACAGACAAGCATGTACGTTGTACAGCTGCACACAAGAGACCGAATACAAACACATGCACAGTTGGACAGACAAATAAAGTCATCTTTTCTGCACAGGCATGTGCTAATTAAAAAGTATCACACAAACGGGCAAATCCGGCTTTCACTGTCACGCGTGTTCACCGCTACACACATACACACCATGCTTTCACAGCAAGTCCCAGAGCCGTGCACAAAGTGGCGTGTCCTCATTCATATTGCATGTGAAAGCCCTGTGGCTGTCATGTAACAGAACCTGTGTCAGATCTGTAAAATGGCCAGCACGGAGTGAGCTAGCACCCTGTTAAAAGCCAGGGCAGGCATGACTAAAGGAATATAGGCCACAGGCAAGAGACCTCCTGCTTCTCTTTCCTCTCACTCCCTTTCTTTCCCTTTAACTTATTTTTTTATTTTTCTTCTTCTTCTCAGCTGTGGCCTGGTGCATTTGCCTGTCTGTGAAGTCTTGGTGGAACAGCAGGACATCTCTTCCTCCTCCTCCTGCTCTGTCAACCTCATATACTCTCCTCTGATCTGCTCTCTTCTGCTCTGCTCTGTTGAGCGTGCACACGTATTCTTTTAGCGCCCTCCAAAGGATGCTTTGGGGACAGCAAGCTCCCATTCCCAGCAGTTTCTGGGATAATTGCACTGAATGAGACTTCCAGGGAAATGTGATATCAGTGTTTGATATCTTAAAAGTATTTATTATGGGACTGGGGTTAGAATTTTTATGCAAGATTTTTAATAGGTGTGTATTTTGTTTATGTTCCAGTACATGACTGCTGCAGCCGCTGCAGCACCTATGCAAGGGACCTACATTCCCCAGTACACTCCTGTGCCTCCAACAGCCGTCCCTGTCGAAGTAAGACCCACACGCATGTACACAGTACTTACCAATCATCAAAAATCTGTTGATGTTTACCCAAAGGAGAACAACAGTACTGCTGACAGCCCAATCACTTACACCCACATGCACTCACTCCACCATTTCTAAACCTGCTCACCACATCAACAGGCCAAAACAGTCATTAAATAGACAGATTACGTTTGAGGCATGCTTTAAATAGCTCCTATTCTCTCTAAACTAATGGCTTTGCACCACCAGCAAATAACAAGGGTGAAAACTGCAAGCAAAGCAAGATGAGTCAGAAGTTTTATAGTATTTGGGAAAGACATTTGAAGTGCAGTGCAAACTTTGACACTTCTTCAGTGGCTGTCAGAGCTCCTGGCAGGTTTGGGCAGTCCAGCCTGAGAAATGATGAGCGTGGAGAGCGGGCAGGCAGGCCAGCTTGCAAGGAGAGCAGGCCGGCTGTCTGGCAGCTAACAGTGTGGTCGTATTCAGATGGACTATCAGTCGTGTATCAGATGACAGGAACTGAAGTGAGACACAGTGCCGGCGGTGCCGTCTCTCTCTCTCCCTCTCTCCCTCTCTCCCTCTCTCCCCACAGCCAGTTTGAGCCGCTAGGTACCCGGAACACATGCATCCGTCAGCCGCGGAGCTCTGGTTAGCCCACCAGCCACAGACAGTGACAGTTTCCCCTGACAGCCTCATTACTCGCTTCCCCGCCTCCTCCCATGCTCCCCCACCTAACAAAGTTGCCAGCTTACTCATGAAGGAGTGGGGTGGAGGAAAGAGATGTAGTTGTAGTGTAGCCCACGGCGCCTCTTACCAGTTTCATCCTCACTGTCGTCCTGTCAATGCCGGCGTCAGCAGCAGGGTGTATATCTCCCATTGTCTGGAAGGATGATGTATGGGCAGGACGCAGTATCCTTGAGAGCTTGTTAAAGGTGATTGAGATGACTCAACAAGAGGGCTGTCACTAATACTGCACACATAAAAAGGCTAATAGGATTTTGTGGTGAATTCAATACACACAACTGTCCTGAACAATGTTTTTTATCTCTAATATAGCTATAGTACCTTTTACTCTAAACATTTTTTAAAGAATCATATTGTATGTTTGACTACTACTTAAATCTCTATGTAATGTCAAACACTGCAAGGTGTTATTTCTGTCTTCTGTTTTTTGTGTTTAATAACAGTCAAATTCAACATTTTGCAAGTGCATATGTACTTTATTTAGAAAGTTCTGTGGTTGTAAGAAAGACTTGTTCACACAGCATGCATTTAGAGTGAAGTTAATAACCACAGTTTCAGTTAATAAACTTTTAGTAAGAGTAAATAATATATTAATATATAACAAAATATATAAATATTAATTAACAAATATTAATGATATGTTTTTATTTATTTTGATAGTCCCAAATATCAGGTTGGGTCTCGCAGGGTTTTGATATCTGTTCTACATTTTCCCTTTGTCTTTAGACCCTCAATTTGGGTAAGAAAAAGAAACTGAAAGAGTAACAGGGGCCGTTTCCTCTATCAGGACAGACATGCAGTAGTACAGATGTATGTTCAGAGCAGGCAAAAGCAGAATTACACAGTCACATACAGCACTTTTCTGCAGGGAAGTGCCAACACTGCACTTGCTTGTTAAAGTTTGGGGCTAACACGTTTCCTTCCGTGTGTGTGTCCTCAGGGAGTGGTGACGGACACCTCCCCCCAGACAGTGGCTCCCTCATCACAGGAGGTGGCTGGCCAGCAGCAACAGATCCAGGTGGACAGTGCTGCTGACCATGTTTCTGCTTACTCATACCAGTCCAAGTAAGTCAAACTGCTCACCTTTTGGATATGTCATATTCACCCCAAGGCTACCCCAAGGTTTCAAATCAGGTTTATTATTATTTTTGCATTAAAGCAATAAAGTAGCATAAAAAGACATTCCTGTCTGGCTATTTTATGCATTAAAAAATCACAATATTGATACAGTATACGTATAAAATGACATATGGATATAATCGTTAATTATTTGTGAACAAAATGTTTTTACATGAAAACTGTGCTTTAAGCAGCATAGTACTTCATGCTGATGTTGAAATAAAATGAAGTATGAAGAAACGCAGTGCATTACAAAACGACTCTATACTATTCCTGACAGCTGTTGTCATTCACTCATTATTTTGGCAACACTTTTTTTGCGTCTCTGACCTGATCAGAACACTCTAACATGCCTCATTTTGTTTCAGTCTCCTGACTGGGCTGTCAGCTGTCAGCTCTATTGCTCCTCTGTTTTTGTAATATTGTGCTTTGATTACAACTGCACCCACTCCCACACCCACTTCTCTTTCTCTCTCCGTTTTCCCCTCTTTCATCAGATAGCAATGGCCTGAGCGAATGTTCCTGTGACAGCGTTGCCTTGAGACAGAAGGTGGCTGCACTGTGAATGTGAGGAAAACAGAAAAGAAAGAGATTGCTTCCAGATTGCCCAGGCACCAAAAAAGACACTTTTTTCATTTCCTACCTGGCCTACAAGAAAAAAAAAACACAAGAAGACGGCAAAGAGTGCTGAGGAAGGGGATGGGGAGATTGCTGGACACAGTGCAAAGAAGTGAAATTGTTTAGTCTGGGAACCTGCCTGAAGGGCTGGGCTGAAGCTTGAAAAGTTTCTCAAAGAAAATTCTCAACCCCTTAAAAAAAAGGAAAAACTGATTAAAAAAACACAAAAAAAGGTTGAATGTGCAGGTAGGTGATGAAGTTTATTTTGTAATTAGAAAAGGGGGAGTCAAGTTTGAGATACACGCAGAGATTGTCTTCCTCAGATATTAAGCTACAATTTCTTTTCAATCTTTTTTATGTTCTAGTGTTAAATTTTAGTTTTCTAGATATATTCGGAAACAAAGTGTTTTTCTTTTTTGAATCTTCATGGCCTTAATTTGAAGGGCGCCAGAAACTTTTTACAGAGTTAAAGTCTGTCGTCTGGTTAGGGGGAAAAAAAGTAAAAAATATCAGTATCTTGGACCACTTGGAGGGTACAAGACACTGGATGAGTTGTTCTAAAGAAGAAAAAAGATTCTATCACATAAGCTGTACAGATTTAATAGAGAAGAGCTTTTTTTCTTTTCTTCATTAGAAGAAAAGTTTGATAAATATTATGTCAGAGGTAACTAAGTGTCAGAAGAAAACAAAATGTCTGTTGGGGAAAAAGACTTGAGGGTGGGGAGCTTTGAAGAGATTTTTCACATTGAGGAAAAAAGACAAACATAAGAAAACATGCTGCATTGCAGATGCAGTCTGTTGCAAATGCTGAACTTTTTTTTTTATTATCATAATTATTATTTTACATGGCAAAATTGCTGTCAATGACATTAGTGCTTTTTATCGACCACATTTTACCTTTTTTATGCGCTTTAAGATGTTTTTAGCCCGCTTTGCTTGTCACACTGCAAAAAGAAGCAAAAAGAAGAAGAAAAAAATTATAAAAAGAAACAAAAAAAAAACTACAGAAAAAATTCTGGCAGTGAAATAAAAACAGTAGATTCAGTAGGAGCTTACGGTTTAAACCAATCAGTGCAAAAGCAATAGAAGAAATTGTTGACAATTTCTGTAGTCTTTCCTAGTTGTGGATCAAATGCAGCCCGTGGATGGCCATTTTTATACCAAAGATGAAGAGACACTCTGAACCAGAGTTTTGTTTTTTCCTTTTCATTTTTCAGTTTGATTTTGTTGTTATTGATGTTGATGTTGTTCTTGATGTTATCGTTGATGTTGTTGTTGTTGTTGCTGTTGTCGTTGTTTTGGTTGTTTTTTTTTATTTGACCTTGATGGCCGGACCAGTCCTTACTATCCTTCTCAACATCTTCTTTCCACCGGGTTTAAGCTAATTTTCCACAGTTGCTCAAGCTGTCACACACACACACACACACACACATACATATACATACGTATACACACATGCACACATTTGCAAACTCACAAATACAGACATCAGTATTTAAAGGTGTGATACAACTGGTGGAGGCCCTAACAGAAGTCCTTTTTCCTCACCTCCTCTCCTTATCTTTTAATTTCTTTATATGTTTCATCACTTTCCACGCTTCGTGGGTGCATTCCACCTCTCTCTCCGTCTCCCTCTCACTCTCATTCTCTCACGCTCTCTCTCTCGGATCCTGCAGGGAAAACTTTAGGAAACAGATTAAGGAATGTTGTTGCTATGCTCTGTGGTCATCAGTGCATTGCTTCTTAGTTATTTCTGTCCTCAGTCTCTTTATCTCTTTGATTCAACCATTTCTCAGCAGACTGAGCTTCAGTGTGGTCTCACTGCTGCTGTTTGATTTCTTTTTAATCCGTCATCTAGACAAACCTAGGTCACTGTCTGTGTTTATCTGTACAGATTAGCAGATGAGTGGTATTTGCTGCATATTGTACATGAGGTAAGTTGTTAGTCACAAAAAAAGTGACTTTGAAGTCTTTAGCAATGATTGCATAAACTTTATGGATGGGTGAAACTGGTCTAATGTATCTGGCAGCAAAGCACATTAAAGCAACTATTTTAAAAGTCAACAAAAATTGTGGGAAATACGCTTACTCGCTTTCTTCCTTTCTAGTTAGAGGAGAAGATCAATATCAATCTCATGTGGGGATATTACTGTGAATATGAAGCTACAGCCAGCAGCTGGTTAGCTTGACTTATCACAAAGAATGAAAATGGGAAAACAGAAAACAGATAACAAAAAAATGCTTCCAGTACCTCAAAGACTCATTTGTTTAATGTGAGTTTGTATATGAATGTGGTTTCTTTAATTAATACAAAAACAGTGTAAAAATGACTCTTTGGGCTTTTACAAGGGGCCATGTGCTAGTTAGTTCCTTGCTGTCTTTTTGAGGTGAGCAGAGACTCCACAAAGTTATTGTGAAGATAAAAATTACTCTTGTAATGTGAACTGTTTAATATTTAGAAAAGGACTGTCTTTCTTGAACATCCCCCTGATCTTTTGCCCAACACACGCCTGAGGGATCAGCACACCTGTAGAAACTAACTAGGCTACTCACCAGTCATAACAAGATGATGGCAGCTTCTTCCTTGACCCCTCCACTGAGTGTCAGTTACACCCCTGCTTGTCCCAATTTGTTGCACAAACAACCCCATCTCATCTCATCCTGCCTTTCCATCCCAGAGCTGTGTGGGGTTTTCAATGACTTCATCTCAGAGGATTGTCCCTGAAGAAATTGCCTGTGGGACAACAGCCATTCCTACCCCCATTACAGCAGCCTGTGTGTGTCCAGAGCACTGTGTGTCTGCTCTGTTCGTTCATGCCTGCCCGCTCTGCCCCATCTGTGATGCTGCTGCACTAAAAAGACCCCGTTTTCTCCGTGCTTCACTGGCACCATTAATGTGCCATGGCCAAGCCAGACTCCTTTGCTCTCATTTTCCCTCGCTGCCATTCTCTCCCTCTTCCTCCTCTCATGTGCTCTCTCTCTCTCTGAGGTTTCTTGTCTTTATTGGATGGTGCAGAAGCAGAACCACAAACCAATTTCAGTCACTCTCGCAATGAGGCTTGACAGGCCCAATTTGTCTCCCTCTGGGGCAATAGGATCCACTCCAGTGTCCCTAAAAAGACCCCTTTCTTCTAGACAGAGAGGGAGCTTTTTGTTTGGTGACAGTTGCAGTTGAGCTCTCGCAGTTCATGTGACTCATTCAAATCTAGGTCCTGCAGTGCATTCTGGGAAATGATGGCATTTTGTGCACATTAAAATCAAGCTGTGTCGTCATGCATGGCGGTGTTTGTAACATTCAGATTGTACACTGAGTGCCTTTTTAACGAAGTTCCCAAATGATTGCAAATTATTAACGTGGTCCTTTAACAAAGCAAAGCACAGGGGAGAGTTTTTAAAGAAGCTGTGCTAAAGAAATGCTACACAATATTGAATCTACTGTATGGTGCTGTCTCGGCCTTGTGTCTTCATTGTGTTGAGTGATCTCCATGATGAGCTATCTGCTGTTGATCATTTGGCCATGAATTCACTCTTAACAGGCCTCCTGCCCACTTGACGATACACAAAAGATACAGGCACTTAGATACACTTTTAAGGCCACACATGCACATTTCTGTCACACTGTAAATACACGTACATTTTTGTCTTCCATCCACCAACATACATCAAAAGCCAAATTTGTCATTCAGATTGTCTCAATGAACAATCAGCAGATTATTGCCCAATCAAATCAATACCTGCCCTTTTCCTTTCATCTGATCTGCCATTTAGCATCTCCTTTCACTTGTCTCAGGGCTGTAATTTGCTCTTATGTCGCTGACACATTACAGTCTTTGACAGTTATAAATGACAGAAGTTGGGTTTTAGAGCTCCTTGGACGTGCACACGCTGCTCTTCTGTTTGTCACTGTTGCATGAACTCATTGTTTCTTAATGATTTTTAAGTGTCCTGATTAAACAACAGAGCTGCTACAGTACAGCATAACCAGTTTTAAGCTAGTATGTGTGCCTTTGTGTGTGTATTTGAGAAGAGTGTTGTACTCAACTTTTTAGGTTATGAATACAGCACAGCTATGACTGAATTCTCTAGACTTTTACAGCTGCTCCTGAGTACAGGAGACATTTTTTAAGCTTAATAGGACTCATAATGCAGGGGTTGCACATGGAAGAGCAGAGCGTCCTACAAATAGTCTGAGATTCAATAGTAATGGTATTAAGGGAAATAGGATCACAAATAGCCAAGAGATTATGGAAAAATGCACAACAAAGAATATCAGCTCTATTTTGCTAATGGAGATTAAAGAAAGAAAAAGATGTTAAAGGAGGTGTTTGCTTTTGGTGCATGGTACCAATATTTCACAAAGATCTGGAAGATTATCCAACTGAACAAATAGAAATGGCTTTTTCTTAATAGCACAATGGCATAATGCACCCTTTCAGAATATCAATACCTTTTTGGAAGTTTACAGAAGACATGCCTGCAATTTTAAGGAGGCTGTAGCAGAAACGCTGTGTTCCCAGTCAGCCCATGTGTCAGCACAAACCAGGAGCCGGCTATACCAAGAGACTAAGTGTATGTGTAAGAAAGAGAAGGGGATCATTAGCTCTGTTGCTGGGCAGAAGTGGTCAGAGTTTCTGTCTTCATGCGACAGTATGTCCCCTGTACAGGACTCCAGGAGGTGACCAGCTTAACCCTTCATGGAATTACTGACACACTCTCTTCCTTACTAACACCATCACATTTAGACAGAGACTGTTCTCTTCTTTTTACAGTCTAGTTTCTCATCATTTTCTACCTCTTCCTTACATTTTGTAGTTGGCAAACCTTAACATCACCAGAGATCAAGTGGCCCAGTTTGCCAAATTTGCGAGATGCAAAGTGCAAGTTTGCGACATTATGTCTTCTTGCATTTATTTTGGCATGACACCATACTGTAATCCAGACATGAGCATGCATCAAGAATTGCAAACGTATCTGTAATTGGCATAATTTGTAATAACTACTGGTGTTCCAACAACTTCTAGCAGTTTCCCTAGTTATCAGGATGTCAGAGTGATGTTGCTTGCTGCCATAGTGTCAGAAAGTCAAAATAAAGTTTATGCAGTCATATTGTTTGTAATTTAATCTTGTCTGACAATATTAAAATTGTTGTAATGCAGTAAATGTCACTCATCTGGTGCCCCAGCATGGCCAAATCAAATACTTTGGATTGTTTCTGACTACTGTTTGATGCAGGGGAGAAGAAAGGATTCTGTGCATTTAGAAAAATAGGGCGGAAGGCAACAGTTGTTTCTCCGTCCGTCCTCTTTTTATAACTCTCTACAAGTTAAATCTGATCTGATGTGAGATTACTTGTTTTGAGATACCTGATACATACAAATCTTGAGATCTGGTGTCTCTTTCTAGGCTAGGTGCTTACTTCACTGCCTTAAAATTATCCGTCCCTAAATCACCAATTCTCACAATCACTGCCGCCATCCTAGTGATATGATTCATTAATGCAGTGTGGCTTCTACCCTGTCATATAAGTTAACTCATTATGTGTATTACATGTCATATCCAGTTGTTACGAGGCTCTTCTGGCTTCATCCTTTGTTAACGGAGTTGTAGCCATTTCACATTGATTCTCATGTATTGTGTGGAAAACAGTAGTTCAGAGTTACTCTCACAGCCCATATCTCACAGCAGAGTTAAAGGAGAACTATGGCTCAATAACTCATCACAGACCTCCATGTACACACACTCTCCACACACATAATGCAGTGGAAAAATTGCTCCAACTACCCCCCTCAAGAGCGAGGCCCTGTGCTTTTTAATTGATGCTTCGGTCCACCTTTGATGAGAGCTATCGATTGGCCACACAACCCCAGGAGTGGAGACAGCCAGTCAGCCAGCACAGCCCTTGTGGAGTTCAAATAGCTCCCTGAGAAACACAAAATCCAACAGTCACTAGGAAATAACCGACCAAATTGTTTAGAGAGAGCCAGCACAGACAGTGTGTTAGGCATGGGACTCATTTACCAGATAAAAAGAGGAACTATTTATGAGGACAGCAGAGCGGTTTTTAATTTGTTTTTGTTAGTTTTCTTTTTTTCTTGTTGCAGTTTTTTTTTTCTTTCACTTTTCTTTGTTTCAGCGCCCAGGAGGACATGGTCACGCCTCACGCACGCTGCTCAGTGTGTGTGATCTTTGAGAAACTATCTGTACATCTGTGGATGTTAGGATTTGACTTGGGTTTTATGAGTTGTTTTTCTCTCTGATGAAGCTTTCAATAAAAAAATGTGGAAAAAAGCACCAAGGAGCACTGTTATCTTTCAATCAGCATTGCAAATGATTGTGCTTCACCACAGCTAGTTGTTTTCTTGTTCTCAAGCCATTATTATAGAAGCATTTATTATGCATCAAGCAAAATCTGAGGAGAACACACACATACACAAAACGCACTTGTTCCCTATACTCTATTATCTATATGACTAAATTGCAGAGGGAGGCAAGAGAAAGCCCTGTTATTATCCAACCAGCCTGATGGCACCTGCCACGCGTTGACCTTGGGCCCTCATATCCTCTCGTAATTACAGCCTTTGCAAATGGAGCTAATACCTCTCAATGGGATTTCCCCATCACAGTTCACACACACTTGATTGGGCGCAAAGTGGTCATAATCAAAGATGGAGGAGCCTGCTGGAGGAAGAAGTGGATCGATGACAATCAATCTTCCTCTTCGCTCTCATTTAGGCCCAATCAATTGCTGTCCTTGTCACCTCCTAGGGACGCCTGTACTGTCAATACCAGGGCTGCACTGTAGCCAAGTTTCCCCTGCCTGAGACGTCTCTGCAAGGCAAGAGGACTGGCATTCTAAGACAAAGAACATCTTAATAGAGAACAATTGACTGTTTGTATTGGACTGAGTGTGTGTGCTGTGCACTCAAGTGTACGTGACTTGGCTGTCAGCAGTTACAGCTTCCTTTTTGCATCTGCTGATCTGTGAGTATAGGGAAGTACCTCTGTGCTCAAATGAGATATCTGCCAGTTTGGTACATATCATGCAATTAAAAACGTTTTACTGCTCTGCAAACCCCCTCCAAGGTGCCATGGTTTTCTCCACTACAAACTGCATGGCTGTTAAATCTGGGTAAATGCAGTGGGATCCTTTATCAAGTGAAATGCCACAGATCCAATCTCCCTTGGAACCAAGTAGCTTCCTTATCTGCACTTATAGAGATGTAGCAGCTGAGCACCACAAGGGTGCAGCATACCAACACAGATGTTATCTGGTGTGTCTATTTCACAGAGAAGTGAGAACCCCTCCGTACACACATACACACACTAGCATCACTGGATACGGATCAAGGACATTTCCACTGGGGAAACTCAACATGAAAACATCATTCCCATGAAACATTTGCCATCTGCTGAATATATATATGGGGATTAGGGAGAAAAAGCTTAGTTGTGCGTTAAAATATATCTGTCCAGCTAACAGTACAAATTGTCTGATTGATGTGGATTTCTACAGGACAAACATGCTTTTTGAGGGGTTCCTGAATGCAGCATTTTCCAAGCAGATTAATCCGGTGGCTGTTTAAAGATGCAGACTTGAATGAAAGTCTGAGTTTTTTCATGTTTTGTTTTTACTGTACAATAAATGCTAAAATTACAACAAGTAATCATTTGGGTGTTGTGTTGGTGCAACTCAGACAGTGGGAAATGATCAAAAACTGAGCATATTTATTAGTTCACACTCTGTTTTGCTATGCCTTCTAAACTGTCCCTGTGATAAACCCAACTCACATGATACAAAACAAGTACCGATGATTAGCTGTAGTTATTATTTTGGTTGTGAAATTAGTCTCCAACAAATGATTTGAACAGACCTCTGGAGTGACAAGAGATACATTTTTTTCAGCAATTTAAACAGGAGAATCAGTGAAATTGGGTTGATTGGGACGGGGACCTTTAACACTGCAGAGCTTCCAGGTGCAGTCCAAGGAGTTTGACATCTAATCAAGAAACTGTGTTCGTCAGCAACCACACACCTGGTTCTCCCTTATTAGCCTATACACCACTAAGAGATACATAATTAACCAAAGAAGGGATCTGCACTGCTGAGCTAAAATCTAAATAAGGCCCAAGAGGGATTTGGTGTGTTTTGCTTAATCTAGGAATATGTGGATGCAACATTAGGTCAGTAAACCTCATTATAAGAAACTAAACATGAATTTCTCATAATAGGAACATGCACAATTAACTATCACTGTCAATTACATTCAGGAAGTATAATTAACATCAACAATCTTTGCACAAATCTGAAGTTGTTAATGGGTGATTTCACTTTATTGCAACTGAGATCTCATTTTTGTCATTTAGATCATCTGGCTAAACTATAGAATTGTTTACAATCTGTTTGAAATTCTGACTCCTAGTATTTCTTGCATCTTCTGGCTTCAGTGTGATGATCTTGCCACACCCCAGAATTTTGTTAATGTAACTGATAGAAACCATGGTCAACACTATCAAATAAGACCCAGGTTATCCTCTGGTCTAACTGGTCTAACTGGTCATTTTTAACTAAACAGTCACGTGTGTACACCCAATAAGGGGCTAAACCAACATCTTCTTCTTACAAACTCACTTCTCAAAAAGTATTTTAGCATCTTTCAGCTCTTTGGTTTGGTTTAATGACACAGAGCTTTATTGTTTTTGTTCACTGTCATCAAAATCCTTTCTATCTGCAGCAGAGAAGTTATTTTCAGTGAAGAATAAAGCTCTGATTAACACCCAACAAATGAAAGACAGACAGACGTAGCAACAAGTTAGCACATTTAAGCAGACAGATATTTTCTTTCAGTAGACAAAAAACATGTCTAGATGGAAAGAGACCATTAGACTTAGACTCATCAGATGATTGAAAACGGGACTCCAGATGAATACATAAGTAATGTGTCAGCTGGATGTGTAAACAGCCATTAGCTTGCTTTATTAAATTCAACCCTTTAGCACGTATTGAAAAACAAGGTGTGAACACCTTTGCCAGATGTGCTTCTCAAGCCGACAGGAGAACAACTGAAAAACATGGATGTCTTGCCCCATATCCACAATAGAATCCCTGTGGTAACACACTCAGTCAGACAGCAGCTCCATTTCAATATTCCCATGATGAATTACAATCATTGTGTTGCAGGAATTGGGAGCACAGCCAAAGCCTATTGAAGTTTACAATGACATTAGTGGAACAATTTTATCCCAGGAGATCCTGGGGGCTGCACAGAAGGCATTGTTCCCCAGGTGGCACAGCAGTCGGTCTGTGCCAAGGGCGCAGCTATGCTCACAATACTCTGACCACAATAGGTGTTAATGGAGGATGTGAAGAAAGCCAGGACCTCATGACTTTTACATTTTAAAAAACTTCCTGTAATTAACTGTAAGCCAACAAATCGCTTTGACTGCATTTCATTTGAGCAGCCTGGTGAGTTTGCGAGCAATGTAAGACACATTTACATATCTGTGTTTGTGTTTTGGTTGATGGGAACATTCTGGCTAAACTTATTTGTTTTATTTTTTTGTTTTTTTTCAGCTCGTCTGATGATCTGACAACTTGTGTGTCTTAAAATCACATTGGTGAGTAATGTCTGACTGCAGTGACAATAAAAAGTGGAAATAAACCAGAATTATCCTGTAACGTTGTCCTCAAAAAGCACTGATACAGAGGAAAGAAAAGGAAGCATTCGAAGTTCTCATAATTTATGTCCAGATTTGGATCTGTTTACTTTTTAACACTTTAAAAGATTTTTAATTGTATTATGCTGTTCCTTTAGAAAATTTAATGTTCACCAATATCAACAATTAATCCAGTATGTTCAATTAACTCCAGTCACACTTATTATCTGATAAGGTTTTTATTGACCAAATTGCTGTGTTCTTCTGGTCTGATCTGTATGTTTTGGATGTGTTTTTTTTCCAGAAAGACTAGTTATGCCATATAGTTATCTTCTGGCGTTAGACCAGTATGTGACTGGGAAAATATTCAACCAACAGACACAAGAGCTGCAACACTCAAGAGCACAAAAAACAAATCAAGATATCAAATCTAATTCAAGTTTTGGAAATAATAGGAGTCTAAACATCTAAATGTCCGCTTGTGCGTGTGAGAGTGAATATGTTTGGACAACAGCTTCCCATCAGGCCGGACACGAGAGCTAACCTTTAGTCTCCTTTCCAATGAAGCTGAATTGGTAGCAGAAAACAATACTAAATATTGTTTAGCTAGGTGTGTGTGTGTGTGTGTGTGTGTGTGTGTGTGTGTGAATAAAATTAGATCTGTATATGCCTTTGGACTGAATAACCCGGTTTTGTGATACAAAACAACAGGAAAACATCTTCAATGGAATCTGTGAAATGTGTTATAGATGGTTGTTGCTTATATATATTGGCCACATGAACAATTTGTAACCTCCTGTTTTACATCAATAGTTTTCAGACAAGCAAAGTCACAGTGAAACTTAACTCACTTTGCAGGTTTCTAACTTAAATCAAGTGAACAACAAATGTATGAGTTCCTCCTATAGGCTACTGAAGATCCTAGCACACACAAATACACTCTTTAGGGCACATCTGAAGGTTTTTTCTTCCTCAAATAAATCTTTAGAAACCTCTAATCTCATTTCCACTGAGTAAACTGTCTTTTCGCTTGCCAGCCACTCTGTTCCATACATGAATTTTAAGCCATGAATTTTTACCTTGGAGAGAAGAGAAATGTTTAATGAGTGAATATGAAGGATTCGCACTGGAGAACGTGATACAGATAGAAGAAGTAGTTTTGAGGTGAAAAGAAGTGTTGCAGACTGCAGAGTGCTGGAAAGAAAGTGAAGGAAAGAGAGTGAGACACAGAAAGGGACAAATGGAGACAGAAGAAAAAGACATGGGGAGATAAAAGAAGAAAAAATACCTAATTGAAAAGAAGAGTCTTCATTCTCCTCCCCTCTTCCCCTTACACTCCACAGACCTCGTGGGCCGACTTACAAAGTCCTAATAGCTCACGATCACCTCCAGGGTAAGTGATGTGATCTACAGCAACAGTGTGCAGGTGGACAAACATTTGTCACAGTAACAGGAGGGAGACCACACATGCATCATGGAGCCAACACAACACCCCAGAACTGCAGATTTGTAGGACTGTAATAGGAATATGTGTAAGCTGCCAACATGTGGGGCTGTAAAACTCGGTTTCAACTCTGGGGGCCTCCAGCACAATTAAGCTCCTCCAGATGTGTTCAGAAATGCAATATAATGTATAAACATGAGGATTGTTTAAACAATATATTGTAAAATACCCTCTTCTTCTTCCTCTTTTGACCTCGAAAATAGTATAATGACCAAACTAATGATAATTTCAACTATCCTGCTTTTTCCAAAGCCTTCAACAACACCTTGCAGTTTTTCTGAGTAGATTCCTCTCATGACGTGATGTATAGACCTTTGAGGAAGACTGTGAGATAGAGTGAAAGTCTCTGGGAAAAAGATAAGAAATTATCCTTGAGACATTTTTGTCAAGGATTATTTGTGTAAAAATGTCATCTAAGCTGCACGGGGGGAAAGCTTGCTTTAAGGAAATACGTCTGTTTCAGAAAATGTAGTCATTATTTTACAACTAGTCAAACATTTTGGTGTTATTAGCAATGAGGCTTCAGAACATTTATAGGAAGGCACTTGAAGCTATAATCATAAAACAAAATCATTTTATTTCCCCTCAGTACATTTATGGGATAAATGAGTTTATTTTCTGCTCTAACTTGAAACCACTATGACAATTCCTTTTACTTCAAGACAAGTTTAATCATCAGATAAAATTAGAGCTTAAAATGAAATTTAACTTTAATCTCAAACTATCAGCACTATGAGTTTTACACAAATAGGAAACAAAGGACTACTGGACTTCACCTGTAAAAATAGTTGCACAATCTCTTTTTATTTTGGCTTAATTTATTTTTTGTTTTACAATAAGCCTGCATTACAAGTTGTGTAGTTTGAAAGTGGTCAAGTAGAAGCATAGAAATAAAAGTCAGTTGTATTATGGGAACTTTGACACTTTGACCCCGATCGTGTCTTTATTAGTCCTCCATCTTTCATAAAATGCAATTCTAAATCACTCCCTAAAATACCCATTAAAAATATATTATTTTGTTCATGCCAAAGCGAGAAATAATGACTCTTAATCTGTTCTTTGTTGCAGCATTGTTTCTATATTGATTACTGTGTAAATGTTGTGAGCACAAGTGACACTTTATTTTATATTTCACATCATATAGCATAGTGCTGTGGATGTTATTGTTGGTCCTCCTGTTTTTCAGATCAGTGGGTGTTCAGTTCATCTGTCAACTGGTTAACACTTTGCCCTTGTCAGGTTGCATGTTATGGGGTTGTAGTGAAAGAATGGTGCATATACCACAAATGTCATGCCCTCTTCAGCATGAATAACAATGGAAGGTGGACTTGGTTAAAGGCTAGAAGCACAGGAAATACCACACTATAAATACATTAGAAGTGCTGTATCTAAGTCTGTGAAAGGTCGGTGTTGACTGACTGAGGTGGTACTGGAGTTAAAATGCTGGAAAGAGGTGTAGACTGTAAGCAGATGAGTGAAACGAGTGCTGCTTATTCTGGGTCAGTGACCCATGCCCTGCACACACTCCGATACACCTCACACAGCTTAAATGGATATACTGCAAAGATATATTTTTTCTCTCTCGCTCTCACTTACTCACGCTGTATTCACTAAACTCAATAGTATGTTTCCTGAGACCAGCAGAATGTTTTCTAATCTCCTCAGAGTTATGGAACATTACATATGTTATGGCTGCTCTGCTAAACTACAGAGAAACTCAGCATAGGTGAAGCTGGAGTCAGAATGGGACCCAAACTCTCTTAAGTACTCCCACATGTGTGTATTTAACTGTGTAAGCACTCCAATGTTTGTTCATGTCTGTTTGATTACATTTTGCTGAGCCCTTAATACAAATATCTTATTTAATCTTTAGGAATTTGGTCGACGTGTGGATTTATGATCTCATTCGATTATTAGTATTTGTCTATGTATGCGTCTGTATGAGTGTATGTGATCAGGCCTAAGGACAAAACAGCGGTCAGCAGAGATTAGCTGTCTCCCAATCTTGACCTCAGAGCTGTCTGGTCTGGTTTCCTCTGAAAACTTTTTCAAGTCAAACTTGCGAATCAACACTCCCAGCCTGAGAAACTTGGTGGAGGAGAAGGGGCACAAGATTGGTCGCACAAACAGGTCTAAAGTTTTAGCTTCTTTCAGCTCATTGTTTTGTTTTTGTAGCCCATAACTTTATCCTTTTGATTCACTCTCCATGTCCTCAACGCACACAAAGTTAATAACTAACTGGTGAATATAGGATTTAATAACTTTTTTGTTTTTACATCCAAATACATAGTTGAATACATTCAACACAATTGAAGCTGTATTCAGTATTGCTTGTGAAATATGTAGTTTTTTAAATGTGTTAATGCAATATGAATGGGTGTGGTAGTATGCTGTATGCTTTAACTTTGTAAAAAAGTTTTTAAAACCTCTTGCCTCCACCAGCAAATGGACTGTTTCCAAGGATTAGGGTTTAGAACCAACATTGTTGTGTGTTTTTGAGGTCCAGTCCTGTATGTTAACCAAGGTAAATATACATGGATGTGAAAGTTAAGCCAGGTAGCCCTCGTCTCACTTATCTGTCACTTCCCACTTCATCATCATTGGAACTGAGCCTAAAACATCTGTTGGACTCTAAAAATCTGTTTTAGTGGGTGATTCTATTAGATAAGTGTTTTGTGTAGTTGCCTTTTTCCATGTGTTTGGATGTCAGCCCAGCCATTTTGCCTTAACCTGTTGAGTTTGATTTTATTAGCGCAGTTATATATAATATATGATTATATTTCATTATTTAAGCAGGTTTGAGTCTAGTAATTGGCTAATGATGAGAATTTGCCAAGACTAACAGAACAAAACAGAAATGCCTCACCTTTCCTCGTCAGTATTTCACTGCTCTGCTTTAGGAGCTGGCCTGGCATTTTAATACTCACTCTTTATTGCTTTTCCTCTTGTTGGTCTGTCTTTCTGCCCAAATGTGTGTGTATGTTTTTGCTAACTCCAGATATCATAGCAAAGGTCTGACAGAGCAAAGCCTGGTTGCCATGGTGCCGCCGGACAACAAGTGTACACAGTGATGAAGATTAAGACGTCCAGAGTGGAGCTGGCAGCGAGCAGGCGAAGTGCTCTGCTGTGTCTAATGATGCCGTATTAGGGCGCCAAGACATTCCTTACTGTTTTTCTATGAAAGTACAGAACGGTTTCAAGAGGAATTGAAAGAGACAGGTTGAAAATGAAGAAAAGAGAGAAATGAAAGAGGCCTGGAAAGAGTGGTGGTGATATACAGTGTGCCTGATGAACACAGTTGGCAGCTCCTGCAATCAGAACATCTGGAGTTAGCGGCATCATTAGAATAGAAAAAAAAGGGTTGGATGAGTTGGAGTCTCTTTAAAACTTAAAATAAATATAGTCTAGAGAGGTTTCAGGTGTCACAACTGATGGGAAGACGAGAAAATGACCAGGAGAGTGTGGGACAAGCACACTAGCAGTACTGAATGAAGTTTGAGGTGTGCTTTAAACACATTTGTTTCCATGATGTCTCCAACAGCAAAAAGGAGTAGTTTCACATTTTGGGAAATGTGCTTATTTCTTGTCTTGTTGAGAGTTAGATGAGAACCTTGACACCACTCTCATGTCTGTCCAGTAAATTTGGCAGTTTCTGCACTTCAGTATCTTAACACGAAAACTGGAAACATGGGGAAAGTAGTCGGGCTCTGTCCGAAAGTAAAAATTCTGCTTCCCAAAATCACTAAAGCTCACTAATTAATATGCTATTTCTTATTGCTTTCATCTATGTGAAAACATGGTAGCAGAGACCCAGCTATATTAAGTAAATATAATGTGCAGCAACATTCAGGTTGACTATTAAATCCCCCAGACTTACACAAAGTATGCAAGGAAGCATGTGAACAATGATCCTGATGACTCTGCCATTGTCTACTCCTATGCGTTGATAAACTGCAAGTATATCATATAGCAAGTAGATACATATCTAACATACTAAAAATCAAACTCAGAAACTCAGTGAAACTGTTGAGGCCTTGGCCCACTAAAAACAAGGTAATAATATTAATAACAAAGTGGTAATATTTATCTGTAGACATAATAAATAAAGACATAATCTCTTTGATTTACGCTTTTAAGGCAGTTAGTAGTCTAACAACAGCTGGCGTGCAGGGCCATGTCCCTCTGCTGGCTCCAAATTTGGACATTATAATTGATAGTCATGCAAACTATTCTTTCAAAATATTTTGCATACTTTGTCGCTCCACTTTCCTTTTCCAGCGCACCACAAATTGTCTCAGACGCAATAGGCCCACTTGAAAAATCCAAGTCTTGAAAGTGAGCTGTAATTTTGTGGCTGATTTCAGGTGACCACACTCTTTCCTCTGGACAGCAGTAGGAGCTGCGGTTTTCCTGTGAGTACAATACAACAACCCTGCAACACACAACCACTACTATCATTGTTCTTGTAGCCTGGCCAGTGATCAGATAATGCAGACAGGGTTGGGTCAGTTGTAAAATCTCTGTGTCTTTCTCTGTCACTCTTATCAGATTGGAAACGTTCGACCTTTTCACCTCCTGTGGCTCTAACAATATCTCTATGTGCTGAGGTTGTCCAAAAGCAAAGGGAAACTTCACCTCACCTAGCAGCTGCACTTAAAACAAAGAGCTTAGGCAGCAACTTGAGGTATAAGTTAGGCCATAATGGCAATGCATTTTAATGAGGCTGGACTGCAGAGGCTGTCCTGGAAATAGACGCAGTGTGGTCCATTTCCTCTGCAGATTTTTACGACAGGGGCAGCGTGCATGAAAATGGGCTGCTGTGGAGAAAATGGGCTTTTATGTAGAACACATTATGCCAAATATATAGTATAGTCCTGAATGGATTACTGTGGACGGCTCTCACTACTCCCACTCAGAATTTAATCTTAGCACACTGAAAGCACATTTAAAGAAACCTCCCTTTGCTGTTCTATTATGGCTGAGGTTTGGGCTGCTCTGCTGACTAAAAGAGACACAGAAATGTTGCAAATTTAGTGTAACATACTGGTAATTTTAAGTTGTTCCTTCCAGTGATTTCTTAATCTTACATTTAAAACCCCATGAATAATCTTTCAAACAAAATTTCAACACCCATCTGAATAATTTAAAGCACTTCAAGTTCTGATCTTGACGGTGAGTGACAGAACGCAGTAGCTTTTACAAAGAAAAGACTAGCCCTATTAGTCGTATCAACAAAGGCCAACACATCACTGACAGTGTTGGCATTGTCCATGCAGCAGCTGATTGTGTTGTAAGACTCATTTAGACCCTCATTAACACACAGCTTCCACAACCAGATGCAAAACTAAACAGGGAAGACTGCATTTTAAAGCTTGACAAATGAATGCTACAGGCAATCAAGCCCAGGTAAGTTTGGCTGAGTTTAGATTTATACAAATATTCTGTGTGTTTGGTTTTTGAGTGTTTTTAAATTTCAAAATGTCAAATTCGATTTTGGTTGGAACAACACTTGGCCAAATGTTCTTATTGAATCACACCATGGAATCAATAAATAAAAGTTCTGGTGTCTCGTAGTTGCCCCAGAGTGGAGCTGAGCACTAAAGCCAGATTTCTTCAGATATCTTAATCATCTCAATGTCAGGAGTTGTTGGGAGAGCTCTGTAAGGAAATTCCTTGCAGCGAGAAATCTGGCTGTCGCTCTGTTAGGATAAGCACACGGGGATCTGGCAAAATCCCGGCTGAACTGCATTAGCTTTGATGAGTAAATGTGAAATCGATGCCTTTGTCCAAGTGAAATAAATCATTTTATCTGGAAGCAGTGTATTCAGCAGGCACAGACATCTGTATTCAGACTTCACATCTGTAAATATGCAGTCTGTATTCACTGGAGAATATTTTATAATGTTCAATCAGCGGCTTGTTCTAAGCAGTATTACATGCACTTTATGCACCAGCAATACAGTGAATGTACTGAATAAAGCCTACAATGGCTCTATTAGAGGAGGGATGTAATTTTCTTGTCATTTGTATGCTGTGTTGATGCACAGGCTACGAGAAAGATTCAATCTCACTCTGTGTCACGCACAGTGTGTTTAAAAGGAAGAAATTGTGAGCAGGTTTTCCACTATCAAAGTCATTCACAAGAGCCAAGCTTCATATCAATGTCCACGGAGTGGCTGAAAATAAATGCATGTTCACAGTCATGGTAAATTTATAAACTGGCGAGTTAAAATTACTGCTTTGGCTGAGAAAAGCCTTATGGAATGAGGCATTAAATTAAATCCATTTGGACTATTGACGTCACAGCATTGCATTTCAACTGTATCTTAAATAGTTTGACAAATATCTCATTGGGCCAAATGAACAAACACATTTGGACACAAAGTAAGTGTCCAAATATATCATGAAATATGCAAAGAATTTTGCTAACCTATTATTTGAACCCTTCTATTTAGTAAACTCCACAGGAGCATCCATAGCTGTTATTATTATATAATTATGTTTTTATATGTATTCAAAGGTAATGACTTGTTACAATATAACATAGTTATATTAAGTGTTAAGTGTTAAGTATAAAATATTTTAATTTTATTCATTAATTCTACTAATTATTATTGATTCAGAATTATTTATTTTATCTGTACCAGGAACATGCTGAAGGTGTGGCTCTGGGGACCCAAGCCCCTGCTCTATTCCCAGATTAAACAAAGGTGTCCCTCTCAACATTCATTAAACCTCTGGTGTCTAAACCTTTCTATGCCTCCACTCCAGCAACAGCCGTGGCCAGAGGCATTATTTTTTCATGTTATCTTTGTGTCTCATTCTTGTGAATGCAATATCTCAAGAACACCATGAGGGAATTTCTTCAGATTTGACACAAATGTCCACTTGCAGCGAAGGACAAACTGATTAGGTTTTGATGGTCAAAGGTCAAAGGTCATGGCCACTGTGACATCACGTATGTCCTTTCTTGTGAAAGCAATATCAGGAGAAGGGAATTTCTTCAAATTTGCCACAAATTTCTACGTTGGACTTAAGGCTGAAAGAATTAGATTTTGGTTAAGATCAAGGAACCAGGATTTCTATATTTCATGCAGACATGTCGTGCATTAAAATTCTTCCTCTTTATTTTCCCATCTCAACGAATCTCTCTTTTTCTCTTCTCTTTTTTTCTCTTTTTCACTCACACATAAACACAGAGTATATGGTATTGTCCGGCAGTGTTTACCACATGGCCATGGTTCAGCTTCTTGTCTTTATCAGTGTTGGGTCATGGTGGTATTTCCTGCCTGTAACAAGAGCAGAAAGTGGCACAGGATGAGTGCTGCTTCCTGGGTTGGCACACCCAACATGTACCCACTGGCCCCAACCACTCTGCTCTGCAGAATGAAAGTTGAGATACATTTTGTGTTTTACTGTCCTTTCTATCATGAGCTCTGAGTTAATTTTTTTCATAAAATGGTTGAACTATTGTATGCTTGATATGACAGATGAGTTTACTAGATCACAGTATTTGTTTACACATTGGACTTTTGACATAGCTCAGTTTTTGTTAGCTGTTAGATGTGAGCACTATATGTTCAGATGATCTGGTTTAGATCTGGATTACGTGGATGTATATTGAATGTATTATGTTTTGTAATTTGTATTATGATTTCTTTTATTTTCCCTTTCATCTGAAGGTGATGTGATCAGTGTCCTGCCACACAGACTGCACAGCTTTGGGTGTTTATAGTATATTAAGTCATTCATTCAATAAGTAATCAAAATGGAATATGACCATACTTTTAGAGGGGGTACGCTAGCATCCTTTTTTTTCCGGTGAAAAGTGTCACTTATCAGTTTCACCTTGTCCATTATGTTTTTAAATGCTGCTTTAATATTGAATTCAATTCAATTCAATTCAGTTTTATTTATTTATTTATAAATCACAACAAAAGTCATCTCAAGGCACTTTACATTGTAAGGTTTCAGACCTTACAGAATATAAGTAAATACAGAATAATGTGGAAAACCCACCAGTCCCACTTGAGCAAGCACTAGGCAACAGTGGAGAGGAAAAACTCCCTTTAACGGAAGAAACCTCCAGCAGAAC
>JAUMHL010000003.1:7442222-7478831 GCA_032362345.1 Sandelia bainsii | reverse complement strand
AGTTGTAGATATCTTAAATTACACTTTTGACTAGCCGGAAATACAATGCAGATATCTTAATCGTATATCCTGTCTACTTGTTAAATGTTAAATCGGCTTGCCATAAACTGACGTTATGCTAACTGAAGTTAAGCTAACTGACGTTATGCTAGCTGAAGTTAAGCTAACTGAAGTTAAGCTAGTTTAGTACGTAAGGTGAATGGAGTTTTACTTAACTTGACTTTACTTAAACTTTTGGAGGATAGTACCGAATGGTTTTTGTTATTGTTAATAAATAAAAAAAGACAAAAACCAGCCATAAATTGTGTCTAGTCACTGTAACACCTGAATTCAGAACCTGATTTTAACTTATTCGTCCATGCTACAGAGCTCCACTCTTGTTCAACTGTTCAACTATTAAAACACTTCAGTGAGCCAAGCTGCTGCATTTCTTTTATACAAAAGAGTGACTGTAGGATTATTTTTTTTAAAAGAGCTCCAAGTGCCAAGAAGGCACTTTTTACTGGTCTTTTTTGTGCATAAAACCATTTCAGAAACTGTATAAGGAAAGGTCATTTTTAGTCTTTATTTGCTTCATCATCTACTATTTGACTGCATCAACTGCAGTATTGCAGTTACTTACAGTAATATCATTTTTATCACATTTATTGATCCAGAGATCACACGCATTGTATGTTGTATGTTTCCTTTTTAGTATGTATTTGAATTTCTTTAATATACTACTCCATCACATCACAAATCATTGTAACTGCATTTGTGTCTAACTGTGTCCTCAGCTACATTACAGACCCATATTGAAACATTTTATTAGGGCCAGGGCAACTAAATCGTTCCCCTTTTTGCATGAATAGTCTGTTCCCTGTAATCTAGGTTTGGTGAGTGGCAAGACCATCATTTTTCATCATCTCTCTGCTATCACCACAGAAGTAGTTACAGGCTGGGGACCAATGGCAGTAGAGGCTTTAGCTGGTTGAACATTACACTGCACAGCTGACAGATCACAGCATGATCTTCCTGGAAGCAATTAGATACTTTGGATTCATCTGTGGTGAAAAAGCCACTGAAATGTGAGGCAATATGCAAAAAGGAAAGAGATGGTTTCCAAACAATATCCATAAAGGAAGGAAGATGGGGGTGTTTTTTGTTGTTGTTTCCAGCTTTTTTTTGTTTTCTGTTTCTCGTCTTGCTGCTTTGTAATCGTCTAAATTTAGCATGAGGGGTTGCTTTCAAGTGCTGTGAATGTTTTACAGATAAAATGATTTTTTTTCAATCAGCTCCATAGAATACCTAAGTAATATGTCTTTATGCATGTCAAGAGTTTTTGTTTTGTTTGTTTGTGTTTTATGTCCTGTGCAGTATGGTAAATAAGAAAGGCTGACAGTGTATCTTTCCATCTGTGTTTGATACTTCATATTCACACATGGACCAAGCCAAGAAACATGTTTGCTCTCCCTTGTGATGTGTTTTCTTCCTAAAGAAAGTTTTGGCATTATTTTGGACAACTGTCAATGCTCTACCACAGAATTGTAGCCCTTAATATGTTGTGATATCAAAGGTCATAACCTTTGGAGCTTTTAAGATAAACTTTCCCTTCCTTCACAGCATCTGACTAATGCAGAGAGACAAAGTGTGTTCACAGCCCTGTAGAAGACAGAGAGAGGTTGCTGTAGTCAGAATAGGCCATTGAAGCTTCCTTAGGTTTACCAGCAGCACTGAGAAACCTGTGCCAAATCATTGTGTGGGAATGTGTGTGTTATTATGTGTGACTGTATCTGTACCACTAAGACACTGTTATCAATGTTTTTATGCGTGTGAGCACAAACCCACGTGCAAACCGTGTTGAGTCAGATTTCCTCAATACTTGACAGGACAAAGGGCATACAATGAAACTGCACAAATTTATTTACTAGCCTACCATAATTTTTCCTGTACATGGCATTTATTCCGGCAAGTTTATGTGAGTTTGAAATTATTCATGTATGTTGTATACATGTTACATTACAGTAAGTCATATTGAACTTGTGAGATGACTGCAGATTTCAGGAAGTATACTTCACTCTATTCAGAGTTTAATTAATATTCAGAGTTAGGTGAGCAGTTCAATATAACTGTCATCTCCGTACACTAAATATGAAACCAGATATGAACCTTGAACCTAAAACCTCAAGCAGCTGGATAGCAGTTACAAAATCCACCCAGCATCACCTCTGAAGCCACAAGTTAACATGTTAAGTCTTTCTTTGTTTAATCCATACATAGTCTGAAGTGTAAAGACTCCAGGAAACTTCTGGCTTCAACGTAACATTAGTCACATAACCACGACTAAAATGGCAAGTTGTCATTTTAATTATTGAGTTTAGTTGGTTTGTAAGTAAATAAGCTTGCTAAGCTAAGCTAACCGGCACATGGTAGCTTCATATTTAACAGAGTGGTATCAATCTTGTCAACTAACTCTCATCTATCGATCTATCTGAGACAGACTGATATTGTAGACATTGTCAGCTTCCAGTTATTAGAGGCTGCTGACCTTCTGTTGCAGTGTAAACAGCCACAAAATACAGTCAAAGCTTGACACACCAAAGATATTACAAATTCTGGCCAATTATTCCAAACACATATGAGGAAACAGTATACATTATGAGGTTGTAGACAAATCACCTTGACCAGATCTGTGCTCATATTGGTTTCTTAAAAGTAGATCCACGTAACCTTCTCATTCTAACTCAATTTCCCCTTTCACTTTTTGACCCCAAACTCCTTCTTTTTATGATGAATGTGCATTCAACTTTAAATTTCAGAAGACACTTTGAAGCTACACTGTAGTATCTTGTGCAGTGTTGCTGTAATACTGGAGGAACTGTGAAAATGGTACGTGAAGGATTGAAGACTCACATCCTGAGACACATTTGTCTGACAGACTGACATTCAAAGAAGCAGTGTGTGTGAGAAAAAAAACACAGCCTTCACATTCTGAAGAAACGTATTCCAGTTGCACATGCACACACCTTAATCGTGAAACTGAGGAAGACACGGATTTAAAATTGCCTGATTGTTTTGTGCTGCTATAATACACAGGCTCAGGCCTTCGGGACTCAAAAGCAGCATTAGAAGATGTTTTTTTTTCCTTTGGAATGAGCTGTATTTATGCATTTTATCCTGTAACACAGTCTTGATTTAAAGTGGTTTACAAAGACAAATAGTGCGAGGTCTCTATATGGCAGTGTGTGCTACCTTGATTAAGTTTAGGTACCATGGGCAGAAAATGCTAAGTGTTACATTATGCAACTTCAAATAAAAGATTTTCTCATCAGAACACTAAAAGTTTCAAAAGGTTTAAATCAAACCTGATCAACTTGAAGAAAATGAATTGTATTGTCAAGTGTCTTTCTAAAATTCAGCATCTCTCTAACTTTGCGATCTTGTTCTGCCTCAGCTTACTGAGTGATGATTCAATATTCCTGTTCACCGTCTCCTTTTGTGGCACACGTCCAGTCAGCGTGTGGGAGAGCTCCTTCAGGAAATGTGTATGCAGTATATGCATACAATCCTGTGTGTGGGAGAAACACCATGCTCGTGTTAGCACTTTTATTTTCCTTACAGAGACCCAGAGACGTGTGCAAAGAGACTGACATTTCCAAATTCCCTTTTAATGTGCTGCACACGGAGCTTGTTTGCTATCGGTGTTATCTCCAGGCATGCGACCAGAGATTTGTCATCAGGTTGCTCTGTTTGCCTTTCCAATCGACCAAAGCAGTTTACAGGAACGTCAAGCACCTGCTATTGACAATAATACCACTCAGGATGTTTGCCTGGTGCTTGTTTATCTGTGTTTGTGCAATGGGTTGGGCAAAAAAATGTGTTCAAAGACAGAGGAATCCTGTGTGCAGTGGGAAATCTAAAAGTAACAGTGAAAGAGGCTCATGAGGAAACGCTATAAAAGATCATGTTTAAATATGACTTTCTGGGCACACTGGAGTATTGTGTGTCTCCTGTTGAACTGAAGCAGATAAAGTAAAGTTATAAAAGACTTTGTTTGGGTGTTGCGGTTAGTGAGCAGGATGTTGCAGCCCTCTGGAAGTCCACATGCACTGAGGTCAGTGGGAAACGGCCGTTTTGGGTTCACAGCGCTGTCGGATCTCCACCTTGTGGTTTGGACCCCATCTTGCACTGCTCAACGGCTGCCTGGCGTACAGGCTTGAACAAACACATCATGCACATATCCAACCCAGAGCCTTAAGTAAAATAAGGGTGTGAAATGTACCGTTTATTCACAGACAACTACCGATCACTGTGACACTGAAGGCAGCTTAAAATGTGGTGATCTGGAGTTGTAGGCAGCATCATTATTTTCTGCACCTACACTAAAGCAGGCTCACCAAAAGCAACACAAGCGCTGTTAACAAAACTCAGTGAGCCAGGTGGTGTAAGAGGGAGTAGATGTCCTGTGCTGAGAGTTATTAGCTCCAGGTTCACGAGGTCAGGACTGAAACCTGACATCACAGCTCAAGTATGTAGAGCAAAAACATGTCTGCAAAGCCCCTGCAATAGACAGGTAATTTATGGGTGTTATAGTGGATTTAACCTCTGTGTGGCTTCAATAAAAAGCAACACTGTGAGATATGGAGAGAGTCTCAGCACTTCTTATGTCACCCTTGATTAACTATGAAGCCTGGAACCTCTCCAGGAAGATGAGAAGCAGAGGGGATGTAATTTAGTGACTTGGAATGGACACCTGAGGGAGTTTTTGTGTGCTGCTAAGTGTGTAAAAAATGATAATCTGGGCATAGAATTAAATATGAGCACAACCCAGCAGTTTTCTTTGAGAGTCGACAACTTTAAGTAAGATCTGAAAGGTGTGACTACTTTGAAGTAAATCAGGGGTGTTTGCATATACTTGTAGCCTATAGGTGAAGCTTCTGGTTAAGGTATTTTGGAGCATGTCATTTCAAGTCTTCGCTCTGCTTGGTTTCAGCCTCTTAATGACAAGGTTCAAGACTGTGTGAGCCACAGGAGCATGACTGACTGCACATGCAGCAGCAGCAGAAGAAGCAGAAGAAGAAGAAGAGGGAAAAAAATGTCCAACCCCTCTGAAGATTTCCTGTTTTATGATAAGTGCGCATAGGTACTGCGAGTCATACAGCAAAGTTCTGCCTGGAGTGCGTCTGCTTTCCTTCTTGTACCCGGTGCTGTGAAGGCGTTTTGAGAGGAGGGGGGAGCAACAGGCGGGCAGAAGAAAGTTCACGGAGTCTGAATATTAACCCGTTGTCAAGGTTTCGGTAAATTAATGAGAGAGAGGGGAGTGTATAGTCCGTTTCTAAATGGAGCTACTTCGGTGTTTCGCTTTTTGGTGTGGAACGACTCTCTTTTGTAGTGTTCTGCTCGAGGAGGCGGGTGAGTTCAACTTTACTCTTTATTCTAGAAACTTTGTCAAAGCGGCGGCTGGAGGAAAAAAAAAATCAGTCAAGTGCTACAAAGTGACAGAAACGTATGATAAACTACACTTATTGTCTTCACGTGAGAGTTTTACATCGGCCTGTTATGTTATCACATCGTTTTCCACACAAATAAAATAAAATAAAATAAAACAAACTGCCCAAGGACGCATGTAATTGACCTTTAAGTGTCGTTTATATGTTCTATAAGCGTTCGTGCTGGCGCGATCACGATCTGTCTTCCTTAAATGTAAATTAATTTCTGTTTGCGCTGTAAACTTCTTACTGTTCGCCGTGAAGCCTACATGAGCTTGTTTTTTTGTGTTTTTTTGAGGGGGGGGGGGCGGATATCACCTGTTGTAAGTCGCAACCTTTTAAAGCCCTCTTCAAATGGTTTTATCTCCATCTTTTGATGTGCAGCCACATTAGTAACAGCCTTCCTGAGAAAGACTAAGAGTTTTACCTTCATCTGTCTCAGGCACAGTCCCAGCGGCACCAAGTGGCTTTGGCTGCTCCTAATCCTCTTTCCCCCTGTCTGCAATTATATGTAGCCCTGGTTGACAATTACTACCATTCATTCCTTCCATTGCCCGCCTCCTGGGTTTAAATGACATGCTCTTTCAGATGAGCTGCTCTAATGATATAATTACTCAGATCCAACCACCTTCCTACTACTACTGCTCAGGCATGGACTCTCCCCTCAGTGATGATTTACTTCAAAACACCTTTGAGCTGATTTTCAAATTGCCCTGTCAGAGAGTTTAGTCTGTAGTTCAAGTATAATGTTTTGATGTTTTTTTATTTGTGTGGGAGTCTCTCAGTTAATACAAGGCCAGAAAGTATTACCCGCCCGCAATATCCTGCTAGGATGTTGTGAAAGTATATCACAAGAAGCTCTGGCGCTGACTGAAAGGCAACAGAAACAGGATGTCATGACATACAGTACAGTATACCTCTCTGGATGTGCTGCTACTTCATGCTGAAGATTGTACAGTGTTTCCGCTGCTGAAAACTGCAGGTCTAACCCCACCCTGCAGACTGGGTGAAATGACTCAGTAGGCTTTTTGTGCCAGATTAAGAACACACACTGCACCTTTTTCCTCAAGTCAGTGTGAAGTCAGAAACAAACAAATACTGAGCAGACCTCACTGTCTGCTGACACTCTCAGAAAGTTTGCTTTCAGTTACACGTCCCAGTGTAAAACGTCTCACTATGTGGTCATGTGACCGAACAAAGTCTTGTCATTTTCATCTTCACACTCCCAGCTACACACTTCAAACACATCACACTTTTGTTTGCAGTGTTTTTTAAGAAGTTATGTACTTTGAGCCCACTTTTTCTCTTGGTTTCTCTTGTTCCACATTCTGACGCAAGGAATAGGTTCAACTTCAACTCAAGACGCAAGACGTGTGGTTTTGTGGTTTTATTGTCACATGCTTCCAAGTTCTAGTTGGTCTAGTTTCCAAGCTCTTGTCAGGTGTAATTCTTGATACTATCTTTTTTTTCACCCTGTTCACTCACAGACTCACAACGAGTGGCATAAATATCATTGTACCACTTGGGTCTACAGTGCACTGTGTACATCTGTACAAACTCTTCGTGTACTAACAAAACATAGATGGATTGCTCCAGAGCAATTTGGAATATATTTTTCTAGGATCATTACAAACACACATTTCTTTTTCCTCTCCAAACATTCATAGACACTGATAGTGTTCACCTCTTTAAACATAGGTGGTACAGCACCTTCACAGATACAGAGCCAACTCATCAGTTTGACAAATTAGAGACTTCTCGCAAAAAAAATGCGTCCGTATTTCCTTTGTTTGTTGTTCTTGCCTGTCTGGCAGTAGTCTCCTTAGATGATTATCAAAACCACAGTCACTCATGACATAATCCTATCTGTCTCACTGATATGGGTCTGCCTGCAGGGAAAGTCAAGTCTGAACATGACCAAAGGAGGCGGATGCCAATGTGTGCTGCTCCTATTATTCAGACTTTACAGGGAAGATAATCTGTCCACCCCTCCAGGAAAAGAGTTTAGATTTTCTTGTGGTTATGTTGGGGCGGCATGTGGATCAGTTGGTAGAGAAGTTGTATATGAACCCCAGGGTCAGTGGATCAACTCCCGGTTCCTCCTTGCCACATGTCGAGGTGTCCTTGGACAAGACGCCCAAACCCCACAGTAGCACCGTCATATACTGCAGCTTTCCAAACAACAATTTCCCCAAGGGGGTCAATAAAGTATGTCACTATTATTACACACTATGTAGTTTGGCAAATTCCAAGAGACTCACACCCTTTAAATACATTTTTGTACTATTAATACTAATAAATATCATGTATATTCCTATTATTCATTTGCATTTGTGAGTTTTGTGTAATTTTAACACTCAGTAGAGTTAACCTAGGTCTTTCCTCTCTCTTGTCTTTTTTCAGAGGCCAGTATAATGAAGATGAAAAGGCTGTGCAAGTTCTGTGATGTTCAGGCAACCACCTGCACAGGTAAAGGGACCTGCAAGGTGCATTGCAGCATCACATCGATCTGCCCTAATGACGATGATGTTTGTGTCTGTATTTGGTAAGTGTACGCTCATCAAATTACAATAGCTGGGTTTCCAAACCACATTCCTATTGAAATACAAGTAAAACCAAAATGATCTGATCATAAATTAATAAGTTAACATGTTAAGACTTCGTGTACGAACAAAGGGCAACACATATACTTTAGAAATACTTTTTTAAATTAGATATAATTTCCTCCATTAAGCCGTAAAGTTTTGTCGTTGAAATGACCTTTTTATGTGAACATTTTGTGAGTCAGCATTGTCTGGATTACGACGGCACATGAATCGCCCATCAGCATCGAATCTGACTCTGAATGTGAGAAGCAGCAAGAAGCAGATTTGTGTTGGTGTTAAAAGCTTAAGGCCGCGCTGCTATTTCTCATTGTATTAGCAGTGTTGTGGGGATGTTATGAGCTGAGGTTAGCAGAAAACTAATGGCACATGGACAACTGCACCTTTTTAAAATGTCTCTCAGAGCAGCACACCAGTTCTGCTCAGCAGGGAAGCAAACATTTTAAAACGTATATTTGTGCAGGTTCAGGGTTTTTCCTTGTTTCCTGATTGTAAGGGTATTTCAAAATCTCACAGTTTCTAAATGTGACCTCTGTGTTAGCCATTTACATCATGCTGACACTGAGGAATGCTGAAAAAGACAAATCTGGCATGTACAATTACCAGTTTATCACTGGATGGCTGAACAAATTACATTATTTGCACAACTGTAAATCTGCCATTATCGCCTTGTTACATGATAATACAAATCAAATGAAGTGAACTTCACTGCCAAAAGAGTTGCCAAAGGTTCCCAAGTAAATGGCAGCGCTTTCTCTGTGTGCTTTCTTTTTCCAAGGAGGAAGAAAGATGACAATATCACCTTTGATACAGTCTGCCACAACCCAGCTCAGAAGCTGCACAACCTGGTCCTGGAGGATTACAACAACAGCAAGTGTGAGATGAAAGAAAGAAAGGGCATGGGCTCACAGTTCTTCATCTGTTCCTGCTCTGAGGATGAGTGCAATGAACACATCTTTTTTAGCTCCAGTAAGTTAAAGCAGTGTTGTTTTTTTGTTTTGTTTTTCGGCCATTTGGGGCACTTATTCGCACTGATTAGCACTGATTACAAGCATGGATGTATTTTGAGAACTGGATACCGAAACATAGTTACTCATTCATTTATTTGAACTACTCGGATGATCCTGACACATTAGGGTGTGCGCACCAACTCCAGTCACACTTCTCAGCTCCCCCACACACGTGAACGCTTTGTACTCTATACCAACTTCCAGCTGCTTCACTGCCCAGTGCCGATCCTGGGGGCTTGATTGTGTGACATGATTCTCACAACATGACAAATATATGTAAAGTATTCATTTACTCTATCACTTCTAATTCTGATTTTATCCAAAAGACACTAACACTTCCTAGGTCTGAGGGGAACAGTAGGCTGATAATTTCCTGTGAGTTCATCACTAGGAGCCATCTATTTCACATTACACATACTCATTTGGTCCAAGGTTTAGTTAATGTTTTGCACTGATGCAGCTTTAAGTTGTGCAAAGTTACGTAAGTCCCATATATCTTGCATGTGTGCTTTTCTTTGTGTTATAATGCTGCATTAACATGTAACCATTAAGTGGGATTTTATGGCTCTTACATCTGTACCATAGAACATTGTAACGCCACAGTCGTGGTCAGCCTAATATTATTATACCACTTCCTATAAGCTTGTCATGTAAGGCATCATGCATGAATGCTAACACATGTGCACTGTAACGCTCCCCAGATGACTACAAACAGGTTTTGGAGTCTTTGGCTTGTAGTCTCCAGTTACAACATTGGCCCTGGAATCAGATATATTTTGACTACAGCATCCAGGCAATAATAACACAGAGGTACATTTCTGAGACCTGGCTCTTCACAAAGAGCCAAATTGAAAGCATCTGTACAGAGCAAACCACGTAATGGAAATACATTTGCTCAGTGTCAAGAATGTGTATGTACTCTCTGTAACTCCTCAGTGACTAACATGAGAATTGTCTGTAATGAAAGAGGTCCAGCAAAAATAAAAACTAACAGGCAACAATAGCCGTAACTGTGGTAACTTAGTAAGAAATAGTAAGTTGTGGCTGACATGTGTGAGAGTGTTATCTCATACAACTATTGGCACTCAGAGAACATTTGCCTAGAACATTCAGTATTTTATACTTTAAGAGAGGATCTTGGCCAGAATTGCCTAAAAGAGTTCAGGAGGCACAGTGACAGGTTTTCTGAGAGAAATAGCTTCTTACTCTACAAAAATCAAAACAAACTGGCTGGGGCCATGTTGAGGATTTCAGACATGTGGTTTCCTGTTGAGGAAAAAAAAACTAGAGGGAACCAGAGGGCTTGACTGGGAAGTCAGCTTGCTGTCTTCCGCATTCATCCTCCTCCCTTATTTTGTCTGCCTTTGTTCCTCATATCTAGACGTGTCTCTGAAATAGGTTTTGTTGTTACTGTTGTTTTATGATTCACACTTATTCAAACTTGGAAGCATGTGCTCGCTCTGAAACTCTTGCTGTTGCCATCTTACATTTTGCCTAGTTGCCAGTCTTCAACTACATTTGAACAATTCTGTCAAATCTGTCAAAACTTAACTTTGAAAAGAAAGTTGTGTGGCATTTAGAGCAAGATTATAGTATATAAATGATTATATTTAGAACTCATCAAACTGAGCGCCATTTGGGGTGGTCTTGTTTAGTGTGTCATGTCTGGTGACATACTGTTTATAGGTCTTCTTTTATGACTGCAGCTTCAAAAACTGGACCATAAAAACAGCACAAGCATAAACTTTCACTGTTTGCCAAAACCAGAGCAGCTCCCAGACACGCCACCCCCTAAATTATAAGAATCAGACATACACTATAAAGAGACACAATATGTGGTTGACTGGGTCAGGGCTTGGAGCAGTTTGCATTTGTGGCCCAGGCGCTAACTTTAGCTTTGTGTTGCTTATAGACATTCCTCAAGAGTCAGGTTCCTCTGCTGTTCTGAGAATATTACTTTACTCTTATCTAGATGCCGATACAGTCTGTTGAGACAGATCTTATCTTTGTCTTGTCCAAGTGAAAAAGTCAGCAAATGTAAAGAACTTAAATCTTGTTAAGATGGGAGTGTCCATTTTTCAAACCTAGTATAAAAAAACGTGGTTGATAAAATAATCTGCACGTAGTAGTGAACTTTCATTTTTTTTAGAACATGTGTCATACTGTATTTGTATACAATCCACAAGTCCATGTCAACTGGTCAGAAATACATTTGCTGATGGAGAATATGTGATATGATCAACAGATCCAGATCAGCTGCTAAACAGACCTTGTGATAAGATAATTTGGTCATCTACTGTTTCCAAGGTCACGAATGTGTTTCTGACCACTTGTGGGAGAAACAACAGACTGTAAACACCATACTGACTTATTATCATCTTTTCAAGTTGAAATTTCAAGCTGAAGAGAACTGCATAGTCATAGTCATAGTCAGATATTTTTCTATGGGCCTATTTTTTCTATTATTAATATAAAAATATAAACTAGTGCAGCTTTAAGCTTAAACATATTCTGTACATGTGGGTATCTTCATCATCTCAGTTTCTTTGTTCCCTTAGACGTAGATTCCCAGGTGGTGGCTGTCATCTTAGTTAGCCTGGTGCCTCTGTTGGTCGTGGCAGTTGTCGTCGTCACATTTTTCTACTGCTATCGGGTGTACTGCCAACGCCAAGCCGGAAGACGGAAGAAGGGTCCTCCGCTGGTCTTCAGTGATGCTCACGCCATAATGATAGATGATGAAGGTTCAGACAGCAGCTCCACACATGCCAACAACCTCAACCACAACACTGAGCTGCTGCCCATCGAACTGGATGTTCAGGTTGGAAAAGGACGTTTTGCAGAAGTGTACAGAGCTAAACTCAAGCAGGGTTCATCAGTCAGCGAGGAGCAGGGCTTTGAGACAGTTGCCATCAAGATTTTCCCATATGAGGAGTATGCCTCTTGGAAGAATGAGAAGGAAATTTTCTCAGATGCAGACTTGAGACATGACAACGTGCTTCACTTCCTGACGGCAGAGGAAAGGAAAATGCACAGACAATACTGGCTGATCACAGCCTATCAGCCAAGAGGGAATCTACAAGAGTACCTGACTCATCATATTATCAACTGGCACGAGCTGTGGCTGCTTGGTAGTTCGCTAGCCTGTGGAGTGGCACATCTTCACAGTGACCACACCAACTGTGGTCGTTACAAGGTGCCTATCGCACACAGGGACATTAAGAGCTCCAACATACTAGTGAAAAGTGACCTGACGTGCTGCCTGTGTGACTTTGGACTTGCCCTCCGCCTGGACAACACTCTGTCTGTAGATGAACTAGCCAACAGTGGACAGGTAAAGCTTTTAAATCCTAAATTTGTGGGTTTTGTTTGGTTTCACTTTTGATCTCTTCAGAGATAAAAAGAAATTCTATTCTGTTGTAATTTGTGCTGGCATCCAAGACACAGGCCATTCCGAGCCCTGCCATGTGTATTTCTTTGAAGATATTTATCAGACCTTGAAAAGAGCATTGGTATCAATTAATTTTTCAGTTCTAATTCTCATCTTTGTTTGAGACCATGTCTAAATAATTGGCAGTCTCTTTATGTTGGTCCCAGATAGAAAATGCTGATAGAAATAGTGCTGTAAGTGTTCTTAGGTTGTCATTTTAGTATAGTCACAAGGCAAACAGCCTTGATTGATTCTTAATGGACTCATTAAAGTGATGTAATATGCCAGAGCCATATTAGACTGTGTTATGAAAATGAGTCATTATGAAAAGTCCTCACCCTTTGTTGCACAGAACACCTAATGCATTGTAAAACCCTTAATGCATTTGGATGAAGCACCAGCGAACACCTTTTCAAAAGTAATATGCAATGACAAGACAAGCAATGTGTGTGAGCTTAGAACCACCTTTGTTTTTTCAGTTATTTTATACATCAACAACATGTTTTGATTCACGTAAGTGCGATCTGCCATCTTATTACACACAGGACTACCACCTGTCACTGATAAATAACTCTTACTGCCAAAATGTTCTATTTAACTAAGCTTTTTTAACTAAACTGCTCCCTTCTTTAGTGATTTCCCTGCTCCCCTTACTTGTAGCACCCTGTGTAAGCCATAGAAAACAGTATTATACATTCCCTTTTCATATACAGTCATGTTCCAAAGTTAGTACCCCCTCTTTTAATTCTGTGTTTTTTTGTCTAAAAACATAATAAAATCATCCAATCTTTGCTGGTCTTAATATTAGGCAAACACAACCTCAGACGAACGTTTTTCACAATGCCATTATTTATTTAACAAAAATTGGTTCAAAAAGATGAGGGCATTACTAAGTATCCCTTGTGATTCAGTAGATCCGTAGACTTTATCAGTCTCTCACATCGTTGTGGAGGAATTTTGGACCATTATTCTTTACAATATTGCTTCAGTTCATTGAGATTTTGGGGCATTCTTATGCACAGCTCTCTTAAGGTCCCATCACAGATTTCAATTGGGTTGAGGTCTGGACTAAATGTTGACACAAAAACAATTGCTTCTCTAAGACCATCGTTTATGTCCTTCTCCCCTGGCATTATGTTAACACACAATTCTCCAGACCAGCAAACTGCCAATACTTGCTTTTATAGATATTTTCAAAGCTGCTGATCAATTATAATCAATTAACCAAGGGCTAATGATTAGCAGCACCCGGCTACATCTTACCCTCTTAAATCCTATAGAAGGCAGTAAGGAGGTACTTAGTAACGCCCACATGTTTTTTTTGTTTGTTTTTTGTTAAATAAGTAATGGCACAGTGAAAAGAAGGTTATTTGCCTAATATTAAGACCCACTACCCACTTCTATGATTTATGTTTTTACACATAAAAACACATAATTAAAAGAGGGGATACTAACTTTGGAATATGATTGTACATCACCAGTGGTATCAGTGACATCAGTGACATCAGTGACACAGAAATTCTCCATGTCTGCATTTTTTCAGGTGGGTACAGCCAGATACATGGCCCCAGAGGTGTTGGAGTCCAGAATCAACCTAGAAAACATTGAGTCTTTCAAGCAGGCTGATGTTTACTCCATGGCTCTTGTACTATGGGAGATCATCTCCAGGTGTAGTGCAATTGGAGGTAAGATGATGACATGTTGTTAATCAGAGGCATGAGTGCAGAGCTGAGTCTATGCATGTGTTGAAAACACAGCACGGATATGTTAAAAGTCTAGTCTGTGATGCTGGTAAAACAGAGTTGATATTTGAGCTCAAATACACCCCTCATTTTAGTGCTCCTTCAGTAACCACACAGCCCAAATGTCATGCACCTGCATTGCCATGGTAACAGTACTAGCTACTGGGGAAAGAGTTGGTTAAACAGGTGTGCACTACGACATACATTGTCAGTATCAAATCAAACAAAATTCAACCACATAAGCATGAAATATCGAAACCCTAGTAATCCTGCTGCTACAGTGACAACAGTACAGTCATCATCAGAGGCGCCAACTTCAGGCTCCTCTACTCTACTGATACAGTTTACGTCACAACAACGACACACTCCTCTATGTCTGTGTGTTTTCCCAAAATGTTGAACTATTCCTTTAATCAGGATTCCAACAATATGATGCTCCCACCATTACACAGTAAACAACACTTGTGACCTTTAGTTAATAAAAGAGATACCTGTGTTTCTCTTGGTAAATTAGAGATTAGCTGCAGTCTTGAGTGTAAAGGAAATCAATGGAGCACTGACTGATGAAATTCCCTTTGGAGCCTGTGTAAATATCCTCAGAAATACTGTAAAAAGAAAAATTGCTTCCACAGCTTACCTGACCTCTAAGGAACACAAGCATATTGACAACTTTACCAATTAGGAGCACTGTGAGCAACTCCACCTTGAGTTCACTCACTAAATGTGCGACATTGTGAGACAGGACCTACTGTATGTGTGTGTGTTGTCCACGATCCATTAATCATTGTGGGAACAAAATCTAAAAGTGTCACAACAATCCATCTTGTAGAAGTCTCAAGGATCACCCTTCACTTTACTAATGTGCCGTTACTTATGTTTGTCATTCTGTAGCAAAAACAAGGCCAGGATATGTGCAAATAATAGAGATGGGTGTTTATCTGAAGGCCACCGCGCAGTATTTCATGTCGACAGTCAGTAATTTGTTTTCACTTCCCTTTGGTGTCTCTGTGGTCCAGTTTGTTTCTCTGAATGCTCCTGTGTCCATTGTGTCAGAGCAGTGATTGAAAGCCGGGTTTGGGCATGAACGCTTCTACTATGACGTCTTCCTGTTTTGCCACCATGATCCCCCCCCCAAGAGTCCTCCTTGTACTGTATCGCATAGTTAACATTGCCCAAGACTCCTTCTGAAGAAAAAAACATAGCTAAGTCACCCATAATCCCCTTTGCTTTTCCTTCCAAACAGCAAAAATATGTGTGCCCTGTGGGGTCACCTTTGAAAAGAAAATGGTCTATTTCCTGTTTTGCAAACAGCACGGTCCCAGAGTACGTAGAGTTTTTAGTGTAAAGTTGACTTTGTAAGTATGGACGTCTCCCCTTTTATGAGAATGTGTTGTGGTAAATGTCTCTTGAGAGCAGACCAAAAAGGATACATGTTGCTAGTGATGCACTAAATGGAACCAGGCTCCCTGGAAAAAGGTTAGTGGGGCACTTCACTTGGTTTCCTCTTCAGGGATTTGGAGGACAACAGCTTTATTCATCCCGCTTATCCTCCATTCATGTCCAAGTGTTTCATTCCTTCTTACTTTACATGCCAGTAAACACTGTTTTAGACCCCTCTTAAATACATTTTTCTTGAATTTCCTGTCACAGAAATTCTCATCCTCTGCCCCTAAAGTTGATTCTCTCTACTCAGTTTCTCGACATTTCTCTCTCTACATCTTTTTCTTTCCTCCTCGAGGCGATGAGGTAGCAGGTAATCACTCTCCTACTGCTCCCCTACACTGTAGACAGCCATTCGGCTTTACTCATGCCAGCACAGACTGACAGAGAGGAAAGGCGAGATTAGATTTATTGAAGAAAGGGGAAGCAGATGGGTTCCCATCCCACCCCAGGACCAAAATAGAGACTAAAAAAAGTAGCTGTTGAGCTAGTTCATGTGTTTTCTTCCCATGTTCTCCATCAATGTTTCTGCACTTGGCAACTATCCGAGATGAATAGAGAGGTAAAATATGTAGTTCATTAAGCCAGAAACTCAAGGAGACATCCTCATGATGAAAGGTTAAGACATTGCACTAACACCTAAAGCCTCTGACCTTGATAGACACTGAAATAGTAGTAAAGAATAACCTTTGCAAAATGAGATGCAGTCATTTGGTTTTGTTTCACTGGCATCTAAAAATCTCCTCACCGAGAGTTTGCTGGCATGATGTGGTGTTCATACTGGGATCAGAACAGCATGAGATTAAAATGGATGCGTTTACAAAGTGTGCTTGAAAAGTTTCATGCTCTCCTTTTTGAAGTTTGTCTCCAGAGGTCAGTGAGTCACTCATGACTCCCTGAGAACTCACCTCGCCTGAGACAAAATATGAACACGTGAATACACACAGACACACAAACTCAGGGTGACACATCCCAGGGCATCATTTTAATGACTGGGGTAAAGCTGTGGTATCCTCTTGTCTCTGATGCCACGTGCTTGTGTGTGTGTTTCTTTGGAAGACAGATGTCTGATCAGCGTTCTGTGTCTCAGTGGCAGGCAGCCGCATAGCTGCTCTGTCACAGTTCTGGGGGCTGTGGTCTGATCTGAGATCTGCCAGGTGAGAAGAACACAGCCATCTGTTGGCAGCACCAGTCAGTCAGCCATGAGCCATTACTTTGCTTTCTTTATCTTCCAGTACTATAAAGACAGAGGAAGAGTAGTGAGAGGGAAACTGAGAGATCAACACACCTCAGAGAGAAGGAAAAACTGGATTCAAGGCTCACGCCTTGTTATCTTTGCCTCTGTTGCCTTAAATGTTCCTCCTGTATAATTTAGCTGGTACAGATTTAGGGCTTGGAAAGACTATGAGGGCGTTTCTCAGGTGGGTGGGGCTAAGTAGTGGGATCATAGTGGAGTGGTGCTGAATGTGGAGCTGCACACAGAGAAATGTCTTCACTCCCTAGAGGGAGAGGATGGCCTAGACTGGAAAGGAGGAGAGGTTGTAGCAGCTGCTCTCCAGATGTCAGATCATCAAGCCCTGTAGGACTGGATCGTCCAATGGGTGTGTGTGTGTGTGTGTGTGTGTGTGTGTGTGTGTGGGTGGGTGGGTGTGTGTGCGTGTGTATGTGTTTCAGGACTGTAAACCACTGGATTAGGGATAAATTAGAGACAAAATGTGTGTACCCGAATTTGGTTTCACTGAAGTTGTATTCAGTGTGAGCTAAAATAGCTTTGGTCTTCTTTAATGAGGTTAGACAAAAGGGTAGGTCATGTATCATCTATAGTTAATTGTAGGGTTAGCCTCCAGTGTAAGTCAGTGCCATATGTACACAAATACGCTCTGCTAACATGTAGCGTACTTGCAAGCATCTGTACTAAATAACTTTTACAACCTGTGTGGAACACAAAACAAGTGTCAAAGCCACCACAGCCTAATGAAAACCAGCAGAGGTGGCTGGGAGTGGATTAGTCAAGCAGACTGTTCCAGACTTCCAGACAAACTTAACAATGTTAGTGTCATCACATGACAAACTTATTTCCAAGTACATGTTGAAACTCTGTTTGGATGCAGTTTTCCAGCATTGTTTATGTGTTTCAGTGACAGGATTTCGGTTCTTTTTCCCAGTAGTTATGCCTTGTTATTCTGTTCCTCTTTGCTTTGCTATTACAATTTAAGCATAGAGCCTGTATCTAAACATGTACATTACCCCTCACAATGTTAAACCCATGATTTATCCATAAGCCTCTATACTCCACACATTGAGGTTTGTAATCAACAAAACATATGTCTTTAAAGTACACATTGTCTAATTTTTTTTTACATTTCAGTTTTAACATACAGACCTTCGGGGCTCCATAATGTTCGAGCTCTGTATATCACAAAGCACCTGAAGGGTGACACTCATGGAGAACTGTCCCAAGTCTGATGCGAAAGCTATATTTAATTGAATTTCTCTTCCCAGACAGCTTCTACAGATATGCCTGACAACTAGCATGGAAAATAGACATATGTGCTAGCAATGCAAAATTCAATCACTACATGTCAGCTGTCGTAGGAGACATAGTGCAAGCTCTTCATTGTTACTGTGCTCAACTTGTTATGGCTTTGCGGGAATCTTGTCAATATGCAGTTTGTGGATTTTGCAAACCACAGCATTCCTCACTTGCCCTGTGTTGTGTTTTCAATGGCTTTTGCTAGTTCAGAGTTTAATTTAAGGTTTGACTTGGAAAAAAAACATCTTTCCTTTCAGAGCAGGACTGGCCAATCTTTCCATCCTGGAATACACACTTTTGTTTACACTGAAGTGCTCAGTAGTGTGGTTCATATATTTTGGAGCCATTGTTTGGGGTTGAACACATAAACATGTTTGCCCAACAGTTTACAAAGTGGGTTTGCACTCTAGCACACAGCTATACACTCCCTCAGACCTGTCAAAACAAAAAGAAACATCTGTCTCTTTTTTTCTTAAATATTGGCTGATGGGTGGAGTTTTTTTTAAGTTTTTACACCAAACCAGAAAAACCGTGCTTATAAAAAATAGGAAGTTTCCTCTGTTGCATGAGTCTGTGTCCCTGTGCTTCATGACTTCCCCTGAGCTTCTTTGAAACAATGAAATGAAACTATGGTTTATCCAACTAACCATACACTAAGAAGTGGACAGTTTATTCTAGTATTTACCCCAATCAAGATTCTTTTTGGCATATACAAGTGTCAGCATACAAGATGTGGCAGCGTAATTTCAAAAACAACATATTTTCCTTAGCGATCGGGCGTTGTCAATCCTGAGCCCTGGCAATTCTTTGTTCCACTGCTGTAAACTGTGGGGACAGATTTACATAGATGATTTACATAGACACAGGCCAAATATGCCCTGTGCCTTTCATTCAGTTTATGTTTGAAATCTGTGTGTATCTGGGGCCTGTTTTAATGAGGCAGTAGCTAATTATATGATCAGTGACTGAACTGCCTTGTAGGTGTATTGTTTGAATAAATGAGAGCACACAAGGCTCATATCCACCATCAGGTTTGTATGAGATCTGCACGCTTAGAAAAAAAGAAGCTGAAGCCAAAACAGAAACAAAAGAAATGGCTTCTGGTACAATAAAATGGAAATCAAATTTCACTTTGTTTATTGCAACCTAAGTACCCCTAGGTTGCAATAACCTAATTACAAGCAGTAACTCTTCCATACAATAAACAGCCTCTAACAGCCTGTACTCGTGGACGGATCAGAAGAAATATGTGGGCACTTTGTGTCTCTTCTCATCATTTTGGTCTCTTTGGGATCATTTTGTCTCACTTTTTGGTTGCCATGTGTCTGTTTTTAATCATTTTCTATCTCTTTGTGCTCATTTAGCATCTTTTTATTGAGCTCTGTGACTTTTAAAGAAAAACATTAACACTTCACACAGAGGCTTTGTGCATAGTAATTTTTAGTAGTAAAAAGTAGGTCTGTTCAGTAATCCACCTTTGCCTATATTGTATATTTTTAAGCTTTATGACACTAGGTAGCAGCTGCAGGACAATTGTCAGAAATATAACAATTAGTCTTTGTTTCTACTACAAATTATAAATTTTCTGCTTTTCTAAAAAACACTGATATAATAACAGCATAAAAATGAAAATTCTATTATCTGTCTGTTCTGTTTGAAGGCTTTTGTCTGGCTTTATGGGGATCTGTGAAATGCTGTGTGATTTCTAAAAATGTGTTTCATCTCCTGATCATTGTTTAAATACTGAGAGTATTCTTGAGCTAATTATTTACGTCAGCATTTCTTACATAGCCATGTGGCTAGTCAGGCTTTCCTTGTCTCAGTGCATTCTCAGATGCATGTGATTTGATTAGTTGTTTTACTCAGAGGATATATAAATTCATGTAAACATAAATTTTCTTTGGAATCTTTTGACCCACCGTTTCCCGACTGTATTCTCCAGGCTGGTGCTTTGAAATCCCACCCAGAGTAAACTCAACTGGTAAATCACCAGTGCTGAGGGTAAAATGTGATAATACAAAAGTGTTTCTCTTCAGAAAATCTCCCCCTTGGCCCCATCTAGCAGCAGCATAGGATTCTTTAGTTGTTTGTGCTGCTCCTGAGCTATTTAAAGTTTGCAACCTGCTGTTTTAATTTAGAGCGCACAGTGAATCCTTTGAGAGGTGTTGGTGATGTGTGCGCTGTAGGGCACTGCCATCTGATCTAGCCTCTCTGTTGGACAGAACTCTATTTGTCAGATGTGAACCTATTTCAAAGTTTATTTCTTGCCTAAAACATCCAAAGCTCACTGTTTGGATAGGTGACAGGCTAATGTTTTGTGTGTTAACATACAGAGGTGAAAGAATATGAGCCTCCCTTTGGGAATCTGAGAGAACATCCGTGTGTAGAGAGCATGAAGGACAGCGTCCTCAGAGACAGAGGAAGACCTGACATCCCCAACAGCTGGACCAACCACAGGGTAAGAGGCACCAACACGAGTTTTAACTTAATGATCTCCTAATGTAACTATGCCTTTTCAGAACCCTAAACCCTTTTAATTATGATTTTAAAAGTCAAAATTGATTTAAAAAAAATTAAAATGAAAAACCTGTGATGTTGTTAGGACAGTGTGTTTCATAAAGGTGTGTTGTTATTGTTGTTGTTGTTGCTTCCATTTTTATAATTAGCCAGGGAGCCAAAAACATAACTTTGTTTTTATTGTTAATAAAAATAAGAAGAAATATGTGTATAGATAAGCTGAATCAGCAGTTGGATCTGTGTTTGACCAATCAGCAATAGCCAGCCTTGCAAACTTCCCTGTGGTAGTCCTGAACCATGGCCCCCACAGCAGGTATTGTAGAGGAACTCAATTTAATGTAAGTATAGATAAAGTTCCTTAGTTGCTGAAAAGACTCTTTGTCCTCTGGGAAAGTAAGTAAAAGAAGAAGATAATAAGACCAGCATGTGTGCAAAGGTGCATAGGATTATTGCAACTTTAATTTGGGCAAAGTCTTTTAAGCCTACCTGTTGTGTTGTCATGACAATGGCAAAGATCAATTGCAAGTTATTTTGGAGTACTCATGCATCTTGTACCTGAAGCTTCCATCTGCAGTTACAGAAGGTATCTTGGAGATTTTGGTACAACAGCACATACTGTGTTTTATAGTTCATCTTTCCTGATGAGCTTGCTTTTATGTGTTATTTTTGTATCATGAAAATCAATCTCCTGTATTACTACTATTACTGCTATACCACAACTAACATAAAATAGAATGATCAGATAAATCAATCAGTCCTTACTTGAGAAAAGATTTTCTTAATTCATATGACTTATTCTTTTATTGATTTCACTCATAGAAAACACACTGGCACACAAATACAGATGAACATACATGTAAGAACACACAAATGGAAACACACAAATACAAAGTCATAGCTTCATCTGTTGGTGGTGCTAGTCTCAGTCAGGTTTGCTCTAAGTCAGTATTGACTGATTAAATTTGTGCTCCACTGCTCCCCCTGCAGGGCATCCAGATGGTGTGTGCCTCCATAGAAGAGTGCTGGGACCACGACCCAGAAGCTCGTCTGACAGCTCAGTGTGTTGCTGAGCGCTTCAACGACATCGAGTACCTGGACAAGCTGTCAGATCGCTCTGACTCGGAGGAGAAGATCCCTGAAGAAATCTTGGTGGTGGATGAGAAGTAGAGCTCAACAGAAATGCAGCCCACACAAGGGGCAGCTGAGGAATTACAGCCGAGCAGCTTGGAGAGAAAGCACCTCCAATGGAAGCTGTGGGTTTGTCAGAGATGTGTGATGGAGGAGCAAACTGGAAAATCATATAAGATGAAAAATGAACTGTTTCTAGAGATGGACTTGCATACAGTATACAGATCAGGGCCAATATAAGTATAAACTCCAGTGAATGACTTGATTCTTTTTATTGTACATGCTTCAAAGACTAGATCAAGTCATAAACAAGCAGGAAAATCACATTAAGCTTTTTTAACCAAATACTATTTGCACTTTATCAGTATCTATGCACACTAAATGATATATATTCAGTGTTGTTTTTTGTTTTGTGAGTACATTTCAGGTATAGGAAAAAGGGTATTTAGAGGGGTAAAAGAGAATATGAAAAACATTTAATAACACTAATATACCCCATTTTAGTTTGTCTACATAAATGTTTCACTAGGTGACCTGGTGACCTTAAATAGATGTAAATAGTACTGGATGTGACATAAGATTCAAGGTGCAATATCATTTATTGTGGCATGAAATGGAAATTGCCAACAGCAAAGGAACAGAAAAACCCATCCAGCCAGTATTCTGCAGGGAAGGCTGATACCAAATCTCAAGGACCATGAACTGTAAAACAAAGACAGCAAATCAGCCTGAAAGTAAAAAAGGTGTGTTTGTGTGTGTGTGTTTGTACATGTACATTACTCAGAGGACTCTGATCCAAAAAAGGAAAGTCTGCGTAATCAACACAAGAGAATAAATAATAGTTTGTATGTATAAAAGGCTATATACTATAAAAGCTGAACATTTGTTACATAAAAGGGAATTCTGATCCCATGCTCAGATTTATATCAAATAAATGTTTGTATAAAGGTTTAAAGCCATAATTAAAAGTGTTACATACTGAGTGTGTCAATTTGGTGCTTTAATGCTGTCATCAAATGAGTACTTGCTAATGTTTCTGATCCCACTGAGAATCAACAAGTCTGCACTGCCTTTAGCAACTTTCATCTCTTTGTTTTCAGTAGGATGTAAACAGTATTGATACTAAAGCACAAACCAAAACTAAAACACAGTTAAATATAATAATAATAGTAAAAAGAAGAGTTGATACCTTTTAATCCTCTTGGGGAAATTCATGTGAAGCTGCATTTTTAGGCGCCAAGGGTTTGGAGTTCAGTGTTATGTTTAGGTACACTTTGACATGTGGCTAGGAATCGGGGGAACCGGGAGTCGAACAAACAACCCTGGGGTTTCGTAGACGACTGGCCTACCAACTGCGTGATCTTCATTTCTGTCTTCTTCATTATTATAGGCTTTACTAGTAATCACTTCAGCTCCTGCAGGATGACAAGCTCTCTAAAATCATAATCGTAGTGGCCCATCACTTGCTCTTAAGCTTGGAACAGGGTGTTGTATGTTCCCGGCATACTGTGACACAAACATAAATCATATCAGAACAAATCATGCATTAATGCCCACGTGCATTACTTAAAACACATTTAGATGCTCATGTTGGTATTCACGCAATCACATTCACTCTTTTAGACATCAAGAGACCATCAAGATGTATGGAAATACAAGAAATCTGTCAGACTGTGTTGTCAAACATTGTAATGATGACAGTTCTCTAGTGATTGATAGACAGTGCCTAATGTTTTTGCGTTCCTGCATGCATGTGTGTTTGTGCCAAGATAAAGGCTCAGCAGGCCCATAAAGCGTTGCATTGAGTGTGTTTGCAGTGAATGACACTGACCTTTTATCCTGAGCTCACTACTGTCTTAGACTGGAGCATGTGCCTGACTAGGTCTGTGGCTCTCTGCCTACCTGCCTGTGCCACTATTTACTTGTCTTTCTGCTCCTTTGTAATTTTATAAGTGAGAAACACAAATATTATTAAGTCAAAACTTAATACCTTAAAATGGCATTTATCTAATTCAAAACCTGGTGCACTTGTGATGTAGCATGATTGAAATGCACGAACTGTTAAACAAATGCACTTGGGAACAGTAGGAAAGCAATTCAGTTACAGTGCTCTGACTTGTCATCTCACAGGGAAATTACCATTGCCCTTCCTACAGTTTACATTCTCTATTTACATAAACTATGCCAAAGGCACACTTGGTGTGGGTTGCACTACAGATAAATTGGACACCGCCGCAGGATAGACATGCTTATGATAAATGAGTTATAATTTCACATTATAAATGGATTACAACAGTGGCATCAAAAGTAACAAAAGTAGCATTTCTCTTCATTTTTCATCAACAAATAATGTTATGCCAATTTTCCTGCAGGAAAGGAGTCAAGTTCTCAAAAGGGAGATACATATTTTAGACAGTGGATTCCTCTGAATGCCTCCTGAAGCACTTCGTCTTGTACTGTTTTAGTGGCAGTACTATCAGTAATAGAATGCCATCCTTTCAATAGAAAATTCAAATGAGTTTTTACCGTGTTCCTGCAGGAGCCACAGAGCACAGATGCCCAGAAAAGGTCTGTACACTTGGGTGCAGTTTAGGTAACAGTGTAGGACAAGTGTAAAGCAATTACATGTGAATCATTTAGCACATAGTCAGTCAGTATAATCCTGTTATGTTTAATCCTGTTATGCCAGTTTACATAGCTGTACCTTGAAAATTAATTCACTCAGTTTTGGCTTTAGCAATAGTAAATACTAAGGAGAAAAGATAAGGTGCATTTTATGTACCTATTAAAATCAAAAGTGTCTTTTTAGATTTTGTTTTATTCTGTTTAGTCAGTTGGTACAAATCCACCTGTCTTTGATGCTATCACAGCATTTGTTTTAATCAAGGCAGTATGGGAGGTTGTGCACACTTATTTACTTGATTGCCAGCTACACTACAGAAGAAAATTGCGCTTAATGTGCCTACCCTGCATTTTGTTCTTTAACCAGTAGAGGGCATACTGGTTCTACTGGATTCTGCATACATAGACATAATTTGTGCCTTCTGGAACCAACTGGGTTGAAGTGTTGATTCCAGTGAGTTCATGTTTATGCTTTGAGGGTGAAAAATGAAAGCACTGTACTGTGAAAATGAAGGAGCTGAGCTTAGGATGTGACAGGTCTTTCCATTACCAAAACTCATACTCTGTGGCACTAACCAATCACCAAACACTAGAGTCATTTTGTATCCCTGTGAGAATTGCATTTAAACAGCTGCTGTTGGCAAGCATAAGTTAACAAATTTTTCTGCGGCTGATTCTCTCCCTCTGTTGAGTCTCCATCTGCATTCCTCGCAGCACTTTCCATCGCTCCCCTGTCACAATGCATCAGAAAGTAGAAGCTCAAGCCACCAGCATTAGTGCTGCTTAAACGCCATACCTGCTGCACCATGTTTATCCTTGTCAGCTGCTCAGTCATGATTCTTTTTAACCTGAATAACCCTTGGAGTGGGCGGGAACAGCAGGCAGAGTGTTTAGCTAACAATAACTCATCATTGCTTACACGTACTGTATATACAAACATATATGCATGTAACATCACCTTTAGGTGGTCTTAGTGATCCACAAGGAGATACTCTCCTGCCAAAGTCATTTATCGTTCCCACATGCTGGTCGCCATGGTAACGCCTCATACATCAATCAAAGCTGCTGGGAAGTTGGTTGGTTGGTGAGAGCTATAAACAATATTTTAAGCACCAGTAAGGAGATGACAAGGAAGACAAATTGCTGCTGGCTTCAATATCACCTCCTCTCTCAGTTCTCGCGGTCCAGTTAATGTTAGAGGACATTTCCCCCCACCAGCCCAGTCATTTAAAGATCTTTTTTTATTCCAAATACCCATTCGATTTAGATGTTCACTTGACTTATTACAAAGCAGCACTTGGGGTGTGCAGCTTCACTATTGGCAGCAATAGTGACAGCAGCAGGAGTCACATTCTTGAATGAACTTTCAGACTGTGAGACACAATCCATGAAGCTATTGTCCAGGGGATGATAGGCCCGTTAAGATAAGAGCAGCAGGCAGCCAAGGCCCAGAGATGGAGAGATGAGACTGCTGGTGTATTAGCAGCCATTACCTCTGCTGTCCTCTTGAAATTGTTTGTCTGACAGCTGTGGACACGAGAGTTCTGATATTGCTTTAATTTCCTTATGTTTGAATGGACTATTATGTCATTACAGTCTCAACTAGAAAGATGCTCAGGACACAGGCAGTGCATTTGAGCCGAAGGTGTTTGTCTTGGGAGAACACATGAAGTGTCTGGTTTGTTTACATTTAACAAGACCAGTGCTTGGCAGTTATATTGCAATTTCCCCACAAAAAAAAGCTGGAATGATTTGATCATTTGAGCTGACAGGGACAATGCCAGTCCACTTAATTTTCTGCATCAATCAATCTCTAGTTGCGTGTTTAATGTGATGATAAGCTGGGGCTAATTTGGCTCAGTATATTTGAAAACCTGTGTTCCATATTCATTTGTCTATTTAGAAATAATTTACTGATTGCTCTCCCAGTCCAGTTAATGTTCCATAACAGACTGCAGCAAACCTAATGTGACAATTTCTCCAGCCGTATCCACTGAGCACTGTTAAAAACCGTTTACACCTCATTCTCAACTCACTGTTAAAAAATGTACAGAAAAGGTCAACCAAAGTAGGTGTAACACATAAGGCTGTGACAAAAAGACATAAATAAAACACATCATCAGCTTTAACGTTAATGTTTTTCATCTGCAAATGTTACACGTGCTATAACTACTAGTAGGGTTAGACCTGGTCTTTAAGGGACGCACTGCAAAATGTGGATTTTCTTTGTTTTCTTCTCCAGCAATGCAAAATATTATAATTATAAAGCTGTAAAATGAGCCACAACCCAGCTGTTTCTTAAATAGTTTGACACTTTAGAAAATTGATACCATGCTCATGTCTGTTTGTTTTATATAAGGCTAGCTTAGCTTAGCATACAGCAGACTGGAAATGGGGAAACAGGTAGTCTGGCTCGACTGACTACTCCTGCTGACATGTTGCATGTCTGTTGTTGTTGTTGTTGTTGTTGTTGTTGTGTCAAGTTAATCAGTGAGCTTTGCAGATGCTTTTGAGCTTTTGAGAGCTAGGCTAGCTGTTCCCATACTCCCAGTCTCATATCAGTTCTGATATGGACAGACAAACAATTTGAAGAGGACAGCAGAGATAATGGCTCCCTTTACCCTAGCAGTCTCATCTCTCCATCTCTGGGCCTTGGCTGCCTGCTGCTCTTATCTTAACGGCCATATCATCCCCTGGACATTTGCTTCATGGATTGTGTCTCTCAGCCTGAAACTTAGCTAAGTGAAGTTTATATTGAATGGACTGATGTGGTGTGGTGGTGTGGTATCTAACTCTGGGAAAGAAAGGAAATAACTATAGATTGCAAGATGTTGGACTATTCCTTTAAAATACAGTAAATAGTTTGGTTTGTTCTTTTTAAGCTTGTTTCTAAATACAGTATATCTCAACAATATAATAAATATTTTTCACTGTCACTCCTCAATTGTCCACAAGGTGTCCTCAGCCTTTCATCTTTGTTCCACTCATGTGACCCCCCCCCCCAAATCTACACACCTGCCCCACCTACCTCACACCTGTTTCTCATTCACCTCATTGGCACACAGCTTGTTGTTTGTCTTTCATGCCTTATGGTGTTGTATAGACTCATGTTCCAACTGCCATTTTCTGGTTCCTTAGCTTTCCTCTACCTTTTTATAGGTTTTGTTTACAGCTACAGAGTCATAGCACCGAATCTGCCTGCCTGCATGTCTCTATTTGACTAATGTTTGTCTTGTAAAGATTTTATTTTTAAATGTGTGAAATATGGTGGTCAACAATGACATCAGCAGCACTAAAAAGTGAACAGGTTTGCCATCTCCCTCTTCCCCCTCCCTGTATTTGTCCTCTGGTCTCCTTCTTGCAGTCCATCCTGCAACCCCCATGCCCCTGATCACCACCTCATCCCATCTCTCCCATATTCGTTTGAGAGGCCAGCTAAGTTTAACTTTATTTAGGAGGCGTTAACTGTGTTCTGTCAGATGACCGATCAAGGGCAACCAGGAGGAGAATCGATTGGACACGGGCTGAGCACAGAGAGGCATACTCCTGCCCAATGGGCCACTTGTTATTGACCCACCCCCAGAGTGCTCATGGCTTGGAGAGAAATTTAGACCAGAGCTGGACTAAGGTAATGTATTTGCACATCATACAAAGAGCAAACAAAAAAGTGCAAATCAATTTAGCAATTTCATCACAAAAGCATCAAAACCTAAAACATTGTGCAATTATAGAAAATAAAGTCCAAAGTTAATTAATTTATAGAAGGGTCTTCATACATGGGTGATCTCTGTAAGGACTGGACAGACATGCTTTGTGAGCACAGCTGAATAGTGTCACCAAGGCATCCCCCATGTCTGCTACTTTTGTTGTGAATACTGTTGCCATAATTTTGCCACAGAGGATTCAGGGCTGTCAGTGAAGCAATATCACATACAGTAAGTCTGTTGTCTTCTGAATTGAGACACCCTGTGCTGGCTAGACAGGAAAGTGAAAGAAGGGTCATTTGTCAAGCTGAGGCGGCTGGGAAATTGGAAGGCATACTTCACTTTTCAACACGTGAGTCATATTTTTTTCCTCTCCCACGGGTATAATGTCAGACTGAGTTCAAATGTTTTTTACGCAATACATTTCTCATATCTGAACGGCAAGCCCCCTTCAAAAGACATCACGCAGAGGCTACTTGAACCATACCAAACCCAGGGAAATTTTGATAAGGCAGCTATTATCCTGAAGAGGTCGAAATGCAAGTCAACTTAAGAGTCTGACATTCTGCCTCCAGACTGTTGATATCTCTGTTGAGCTCAGCTTAGTACCTCACTCTTTTTTATCCCCCCCCTCCCCCAATCTCTCCCTCTTGCTTGATTCATTCAAAGTTTAATATAAACTTGTTGTGCAGCATGCCAATAGGATTTAAAGAATCGCTGCAGGCATTTTGAGCTGAGTCAACAGGTCAGAATCAGTCTTGATCAATGTGGTGAACTGAATGTTTACGGGCAATTTCCCAAGTTGTTTTTTAGAGTTGTTCTCAGGAAAAAGAAATAATTAACTAAAGGATTTCGCTCCCTATACATTAGACACTCAGATGCAATATTTTTTCAGTTCCATAATTGCATAATTATTGTACAATTTCATTGCATAATTACTGTGATTAAAAGCCTGATTAAAAATTAAAATGACGGAGTCTGTGACTGAGTATTAGAAATGAAGATTTCAAGTAAGATAAAGATTCAATAATCTGACTCTTATGATTTTTTTTTTTTTTTTAAGTTTTTAAAAATGAAAAAAAGTTTTTGACAGCATTATTGCATTGATTGCTTTGTTCCACTTCTGGTGATATGGTAGGTGATCATTGGTAATCAAATAAAAAAGAAAAAGATATTGTCAATCAAAACAGTCATTGTGCCTGCAGCTCGTAGCCTCTTAGAGAGAAATAACTTGTCATATGCTTTGGTGACTGATGAATGCAGTAGCATCCTGAGGTACATGCAGCTTTATAAATCGAGCAAAAGCAACTCTGATCTCTGGGATGATAGATCACATTACATTCTGTGACAAAATATACTGTAGGAGCTTATCGCATTATTTCACATTTTCATAACAAGCAATGCTCTCTGAAGAAGGGGTCTAGGCTTCACTGTGTCTGGTGCATATGAATTCAGTAGCTAAGAAATGTATCACTATAGATAATCACAGTGGATCAAGATTAACAGTCCTATAATACAAGATGAACCCCAACGATGATTCTATGCCAGCACACCTTTAGTCACAGTCAGCATTAAGATATTGTGCAGTTGTAAAGTATCATCCAAATTTGCCTGCGACTAAGTGAGTCATGTTCACATTTAGGAGATATAACTGCCCCTCTGCGCCCCATTGACTGTTGTAGAAACGAGACGTGTGAAACGGTGTATCACTGATGAGGGCACACAGATAACCCTGTGCACTTAGTAAAAGACCCCACATCACCAAGTAGAGGTTAACTCGGGTCATTACTCATGTATTTGTTATTTTTTCATCCCCTGACTCACTACTATGACCTGCACTCATCATTTCATTTAACTCTGTTGTCATAGAAACCAAACCTGAATACATCATTTTCAAAAAGAAATTAGGAATTCCATTAACAACATGTGAAACTTGACCTTGCGTCAGTTATAGTGATGCTGAGCATCTTCTTGGCGAGTATTAAAACAGGCTATCTAACTCTCTCTTGGCTACAGGTAAATAGCGTTTATAACTGTGGTTTTCTTTAACCTAAGTGCTCTCATTTCTGTTAATGATTGCAGTGCAGATGAGTGTGTGTGGCAATCCCCAGTCATTGACTAGTCATCCTGCCACACTAGATCACACAGGCAGATTGTGAAGTCTTTCAAAGCTTGCTACACTCACAATAAGCAAACATCCTGTTCTGTCATGCTTTTTTGATAGAATATACAATATATAATAGGTTTACTCCTTTTACATCCACACACTGCAGACTTGGAAAGCCTCCATCCACTGCTAATGACCACCAATGACCATGCACTTTGTATACCATGTTTATTTGTTCCTTTAAATGTATACAGCATTTTTGCTTTCACCAGACATTCATTGAGGATTCTTTGCTTTGTCCCATATGCTTACGTAACACCATGTACAACTGACTGAGAGATTTGAGATTATTATGCATCTTATGACAAATTGCTGAATCCAGTCAATACTGCTCCTAGATGATACTGTAGCTGTTTGTAGCTTTCAGGATTCACGGGTTTCGGTTTAGGCAAAATGTGTACAAGTGGGCATAATGATTACAATCTTCCTGACCAGTTATGACACATCTTTTTCTCTTCGTTCTAACTCTCTCACACATGCTGTCAAAGCAGTGAGAAAATGATCGAGAGAAAGGTGCAAAGAGTTTTGATGCCAGGCATCTCAAGCTGTTTTGCGTGACTGGCCAAAGCGAAGAAAACACCTAAGAATGCCAAGCATAAAATCACAGAGTCTGAAATGTTCAGGGGAGAAAAAACTGAAAAGAAAGACAAAGAAGACAAACAAGTCTGCTCCTGGAGATGGAGCTGAAGCTGCCGTGCCTGGCAACAAACCTTATTTTGGCTATTTCATGTGAGCTTGGCCTTTTGACAATAGATATGCTTGAGACAGTCTTCACAGGCTGCATTTCTATTTGTCTCAAAGGTCATGCATTAAGAATTTGGAGGAAGAAGGGAAAGGTTGAAGGGATTGGGTGTTCATTGCAGCATAAGCAGGCCTTGATGAATGATCAAGGAAGTGGGCGCATGTGTGAACATGTGCTTGTGTATGTGCTAGTGCATACATAAAGATGCATTCAGCAGTATATGCATGTGCTTATGTGTGAGTTATTGTGTGTCTCTGGCTGCACTGTATCTTTACACACTCTGTTGCCTGCATGTGTGTTGTTGTGTGCATGAATTCTTTTTGGTACTGACATTCAGCTGTGGCGTATGCCTGTGATATGCCTGTCTGCAACACTAAGCTTTGGTCTCTGTGATCTCTTCATGCACTCAAAACTCTTATCCACTGCTGCCACTCCATCTACTCTCCATGATGACCCCCATCAATTTTCATAATCATCCTTTTACTCTCCTTTATTATTTGCCTTCCATCTCCCCGTCTCTCCAACTCTGTATTCTCATCTCCCTCTTATCTCCTCCTCTTTGCTCCAGAAGATGGTTCTGATCTACAGCTGTGCTAAGCTGGATCAAACTTCAGTCCAATTCTTCTGCATGAATATTTCATTGACACTTTTAAATCATGATCATATGGGTGACAGAGTAGCTGTACACACTGTTTATGCAAAGTAAGGTCTGTAATTTGGGTCATTCTGTGAAGTTTATAAACCAGTAGTGCTCAAATCAAAAACGGTAAACATTATAGTTATATGTATATATATAGTTATAGTGACAACTTGTAAATGGAAAAGCCTGCACATTATTTAAAACCATGGTAGTCTAAGTATTGTTAACCAAGGATCTGTTAAAGCATTCCCACAAATGTCTGAAAGCAATGAGTGTTGAAAGCTGAATGCATAAATGTAATGCATACAATACAATGCATAAACTTTAGACATTTATAATAAGAATTTAATGTTTTGGAGGTCAATGATCAAATTACATCGCTGTTTGTTTAACAGGTTCCCATGGCTTGTGGCATGGTGTGCCAAGGATAACCTCTGTGTAACAACTTTTTTTCTGTTTATGATACAGCATTAAAAGAAGACTGTTCTCTCCCCCCCCCCCCTATGCAGATAAAATCACATCACAGATAAATCAAAAATGTATCCTGTCTCATTATGAAATAAAACAATGCAAGCACAAAATGAATGTAGGTCTGTACATTCAACCACAATTCCAATATAGGCCTTCACTGCTTTGGGGGAAGTTGTGAAAGTACACCCTGAGTTTAAAAGAATGATGAATGCTGTGTTCTTGTCTTTGCTGGCGGACATAATAAAGATGAGACACATCAATCTTTATTACCACTCCACCACCCAGTCCAGAACATCCAAGGGCAACAGAAATATTGCACTCACAGAGAACATTCATCTTCGCACACCTGCCCATAGCTTTTAGCTGCAAGGAAACAGTTTACTTCTAAAGATTTGTGACTATATGGACATTTCGCATAATGTTTGTTACTCTCTATGAAAGTGACTAATTTAACTCTATGTAGCTAACGTAAATCTGAGCAATAACGATTTCATTTATGGTGAACACCAGAGTGACTCAATTTTATATGTAACAGGGATATTCCCGATTTCAATCACTCAGCCATGATTCAATTTTGCCATTGGTGGACTGGTTTGTCCATCTAAACCGGTGCTGCTCTCTGATTGGCTTAAAGTAGTGAAACCCCGCCCGCTCGTACCTGTCGATCTGTGAGAGGCCGCCAGAGCTTCCTAACGCCCCGCCTGCCGCGTCCCTCCCGCCCTTTCCACCGGTGTTCAATCGTGAAGCGGACTGACTGTTCTGAGGCTCTGTATGTGGTGCATGAGTGTGCGTTTCGGGATGTAACGACGGTCTGTCGGAGCAGCGATACTGAATTAATATAGATATATACCCAGGGGACTCTGGAGAGAGGATATCTAAGGAGAGCGTGCCCAAACTAGAGGAGTTTACGACAACGCGGAGCGGAGGGAGACGCGGGAGTGTGGCAGGAGGACGCTCTAGCAAATCCAACTGACACAGCACGCAGAAATGGCGGAGCACCACGCAGCCAGCGACGGCAAGCACAAAGCGTCCGCCAATGCCGGGAGCTCAGTGCACGGGAACAGCCGACCCGGTACCGTGGGTGGAGGAGGGGGCAAAGGAGGCCTGTCTGGCGGACTGACACAGCCAGCGGGGTGGCAGTCTTTACTCTCGTTTAGCATTCTTTTTCTGGCCTGTCTGGCAGGATTCAGCTCCAGACTTTTCGCCGTGATCCGGTTCGAAAGCATCATCCACGAGTTTGATCCATGGTAAGCTAGCTAACGTTTGTGAGGGCAGGTTGATCGTCTGGTAACAGTTGAAGTTAGCAATCAAAGACGAGACAAAGACATCGCTCTGGGGGGGAGCAACGTTATTTTTTTTTAAATTAAAGATATCATTAATTAATTTCACTGTGTTATTTTACTCTTTGATTTTTTTTTACTGAATTTAACACAGTTTTAATAACTCCTCATGCTCAGGATGTTTCCTATAGTGGCCGACGGCAGGATTTCTCAAATATCATTGGTGCAAACACTTTAAATGTGGGGGGTCAGTAGTCTTTAAGTGTAGTTTGTATGGCGGACATTGACATAACATTACACATGTGCTGATCGGACTGACGCGCAGCTAACGCTAGCTAGTCTTGTTACACCACTTTGGCACTGGCCAAACAATGAGCATGAATAAAAGCAGCACCGAGCCGCGCGGTGAGCTTTTAATTTGGTTTAGATTGTAGAAAACGTGTATGAACAACCGAGAGGCATACATGCACAATTTGACTCTTCCTCAGTGCGAGTTCAGTTCATTGAAAACTCAGTTTCATCGATTGACGCTAAAATTATTGTTGCTTCCTACATCCGAATTTCTGCTTCTGCTGTGGTTGATAAGATCGATTGAGACAACTTTACTGATAAGATTAGTTTTCTCTTAGTTTTACCATAACTTGCTGTTGAATTAAAAAATGGTGATAAGGGAAGTGCGTCCCGGACTACCAGATTTTTACACGAATTACAGCGGGTGCTCATCATACCTGAGCCAATGATCCGGTCTGATGTGTCAGTCATCACAATGCAGGATTATTCCGATTGGTACCGGTGTCACATGGGCTCACAACTGTCCGCCTGTTTGTAATGCACTGTCATTCCCTCACTGCCCTCATAAACTCAGTGTCATTCAATCACGCAGCACTACTGATGCCTTCATTTATTAATTTTCAAGGACAGGTGCTCGTCTTGTTCAGGGTGACACTTGCCTTTTCAATTATGTTGATAACTTGATTGCATTTTCTAGCCAAGGATCAGAGCTTAGGGTTATGAGAGGTTTGCCGTGGTTCAGACGACCTGCTCCAAACACAGACCTTAGCACTGTTAATGATTAGTTGCAAGTGTCACACATTCATTAGAAGCTGTATTCTTTCTTTACAGTCTTTCTACAACGTCCTGTACAGTTGGTACACATATCACCTATGGCATTTTGATATGCTTCACAGTAGCAGTGAGAGCTGTTGTGCCTCAGTATGAGGTTATAAAGTGGCATTCGCTTCTCCAGTTCCAGAGCTAAAATTGCACAGCTCTTTGGCAACATGTCACAGACAAGAAAGCAAAGACACTTTTTGATATGCAGAACTTTATAAACCCTTGCAGCACTAAGTAGTCTACATCTGTTGCTTTCAAAAATTTTCTCTTTGACCCCAAAAACAAAGCAATGCTTGGATGGAACTGTCTGTTGCAGGCTTAACTGTGCAGAATGATGAATTAAGTGTTTTTTAAAATTATTTTAAGAAGTGCTAGACCATAAATAATGATTATATTGTAAGAAAAATACATTGAAATAGAGATTTACACCAGAAATATATTTGTTGTCCACTATTCATAAATTTTGCCACATCAACTCCCACCTGTAGTCATCTTTTGACCCCTGTGTGAAATCCTATACAGCTTACCGAGAACCAGTGCTCTACATTTTTCAATAGTTAATCCTCTCAGGAATTCTTCAGTGTGTATGTCTGCCTCACTGCTTGAGTTTTTATAGATTAACACATCAGCCAACCCCAGGGAGTAATGTTTTTGCCAAGAAAACTAAATTGAACATTATTCATATGTATTTTCTGGCTTCATCTGTTGATATTTACAAAATATATTTTTATCTGTCTAAAATGTTTTAATGGTCATATTTCTCCATGTACAATAACATAACCTTCTTGACAGTGGGGAGAACAAAGTGTACTATTTTACATCTACAGACACATAGGATGCTGAGAGAGGAAGAGGCCATCACTCCCTGGCATACATGATTAGTGTTGTTGTTGTCTCAATGGTCGAGTGCTGTTATTGATTCTCCCTGTGCGCAGGGCTTCATATTATCTGTAGCTAACCATTACGTTAAACAAGCTGGCAATTTGAAGAATCAAGATTGGATTTACAATAACCAAAGTGTCATGTTTATTCTGCAATATGCAAACACCACAAGCTGTACTGATTTTTGTTTTTTGTGTACACAAGTGCTTCATATGACTTGACTGTTCTGGTTTTGCTAATTTTGTCTTCCTAATATTTGTTTTAAAACCAAGCAGAGATTAGTTGGCTTTCATGCGAGACCCGTTTGTCTTCGTCATTCATTGAAGTAATTAATTTATAAAGTTATTCCCTCATTTAAAACCAAATTATTACTTGATCTTCTTCAGGCAGTGGGTGGTTTTTGCCAAGAATATTGTTGTATACTGTGTAAGACGATACCATGTAGAGGTGCAACTCCTTGGCCACACCAGGAACAAATATATCCCTTTTTAAGTACCAGTATTTTCCAGCCTGCTACTGGGATTTGATTTGTTCTTTCTCACTGAATTACATTTTATACATATTCCCTGTCCTGGTTTTTGAGTTAGTGGAAGGAAAATTTAACTAGCGTGGAAGGTGCATGGCGAGGCGCTTACATGTGTGTACTGGAGTGGAACTTTCCTTGGATGCAGTCAAGTTTTTTTTTTTTCTACAGTAGTTATGTCAGGAAATCTGTTCTGACAGTGGAGTGAGGGGAGGAGAAGCATCCCTGTCGGGCAGATAATGAGCCGTATACTGTGGTATAGCAAGCACAGACATACACATTCACACTAGCACACTTACATTCTTACTTTCTCTTTGACCTCTCATCGTCAGAACTGCTGCTGCCTAACATGATTGGAGCTTTGTTTAAGGTCTAAATCAGTGTTTCTCAACGGGGGCGTTCGAGAGGCACTGGGGGGCGTTGGGAGCGAGGCAGCCAAGAGGGGGGAGATCAGATGAAATTGGGGGTCGTTGAGTGCTGTTATTCATCAGCACATCATTTACATTAATCACTGTTAACATAAAAGACTTTTCACACATTAGTACGTTTGATTTGGTTCAAATCAATTTATGAGTTTGGAACATTGTAGCATTTTCG
>JAUMHL010000003.1:7421411-7433509 GCA_032362345.1 Sandelia bainsii | reverse complement strand
GCATGCTTCTACTTAAATGCCCTACTTTCATGATATAATATCACTGTAGTGTGAACTTTTTACGTTTTCCATAAATTGCACCCGCAAGCCAAATATCCCTAACTTTTTGTGAGTAGTGTATATATATTAATTAAGGTGTTTGTTGGGAAAGAAATACTGCCGGAACTTGGAGAAGCCATATTTTTTGGACATCATTTGTGGTGAAGCAAAATGTCATAGCCAGTATTATGGAAAGAGAATTGTGGTCATATTTTGACAATTCTGACATTGGATTTAGTTATTTATTCATGGGGAGAGACTAAACAGAAGTCCCAGGGACACCATGGTTTCTTTTTTCCCCACTAGAAACTTTTAGGTCAGTGTCAGTTTTTAAACCTCTACCTTCCACTATCATCTCCATACCAATCGTAGTGACAGGAAGCAAAATGTAATCTGAGTGCTGACCGAGAGAAGGTTTCCCCTCATGGAAACTGTGGGCATTGTTGGCATGCAGCTAACCTGCTTCTATAAAAAGTCTAAGGAGTGCTTTGAGAATAACATGAGTCATTGTGGCTCCAGGCAGCCCACAACAGGCATCATTGCACTTTCAGGCCATTAGATAAACAGTTTGTTTCAGCCTTAAGACATCTTTGATTAAAAAAAAGAGAAAAAAACGATCCTATTAAGTTCAAGTGAAAGATTATAGGCTTATAACAGATTTATGCCTTTTAACTGCATATGACAGATAAATATAGTAACTACTCTTTAGAAAAGTGGTGTAAAATTAAAGGGAATAGGAGTCCAAGAAATAAGATATGTGTGAAGTGCTTTGTGTTTAGCAGTGTCAAAAAACCACTAATCCCTGAATTCAGAATTCAAAACACATCACAGCTCAGCTGACCAATGCAGAGCAAAACGGAGTCTGTGTTATATTCTCTTTCGTCATTATAGAGCTGGCAGCCACTATTAAGTGTCTGCTTGCCATTTTTCTGTTACATGTCACAGGTTCAGTCCCTGGAATTAAAGTAGCCATACTGTGCTTAAGGTTTTTTAGAACTACTACAGTCCTATTGGCCTGTGGGAGCTATGTCATCCTGTACATGTGAAAAGGGTATTACAGGGGTACTGTAGGTCATGACTCTTGAATAATTACAGTTGTATTTCAGTTGTAATGGAGATAAGGTCAGTATACAGTGTTTTCTCATTCCACTTGCAGTCTGCTCTTGCAGCATTTCAGTCTGCAGAGACCCAACTCTGCCTACACACTTTGCCTTTTATGATGCCTCCTCCTAATCTTCAGAACAGATTTGCTGAAATAAATAAATAAATAAAATGATTTTTTCCTCCCCAGCCAGCTCTTCAATTTAATGTGTCCTTGAGACATGTAGCTCCACAGGAATAGAAGGGCTGTTCCTACCAAATGCTAATCATTGTCCCAAGTGCCACACTCTCTCATGTCCTTCTACATTTCCCAACCACAGGATGGTCTGACCCACTTGATTTGGTAGCTTAGTCTTTGCCTTATACTGATGTCCTGGAAACTTGTTGTCATCCTCAGAAACTCTGTTTCATTGTTTGTGTTTTTGACATGTTGTTTTTGCTTGGTGGGTGAGAAGTAAGGCAGCCATTATTGGACTTGTATTTGACTCAACTTGTTATTGAGTCACAGCAGCAGTTTGGCAGTCAAATTCAGTACTTTTCTGAGTCAGCCACCATATGGATACTGTGGTCATGCCAATTATCCCTCACATTCCTCACATCTTTTCTTTTGTCAGGAGAAAACGTGACCACGCAGGGCATTTATGGTCAAACAGATATGAGTCATTTTGGTGATGGTTCCTGCATTTGGTGCCTTTTATGCGTTTTGTTTTGATGCATACATTTTGGGCTGCATATGGATGGTCTGCGCAGATATAGTATCATAATGAAAGTTACATCATGTTTTATTCATAATTTGAACCTGGCTTTATGTCTGAGTAAAGAGAAGAATTATGTTTTTTTTTTTTTCAAAGGTCAGGAATGAATTTGGTTGACTTCCTATGAAACCAACTAGAAAGGACCTGTAGTAAAATCTCTTACAGCTCCGCTTCAAATTGACCTTAAGATTAGTTGCCATTTCACAGGGACTAATGTTTCAAAGATTTTAGTGATATAAGAGGTCCACAGGAAATGTGAAAATCGGATAGGATTTGCTTTTCTTTAGTGTAAGGTCTTGAGGCTGCACTTAGTTCTTTTGTCGAATTCTTGCTGTTTTTGAGCAATCTACTGTTACATCGGAGAGACCTGATCTACTGTACTACTATCTATACTGCTATGCTTCAGTGAAAACCCTGACTCTTTGTAAATTCCTCAGTTTCCGTTAAAGAATATGGCTATAGTAAATTATCTGGATTGATCTTGACTCTTAACTAAACTGTTAAGTCTAATTATGCCACCATTCAGAATTCATTATCAAGTGCATGTAAATGTTTTAGGTATAAATCTACAATAAGTTTATTGTATATAGCAGTTTTTCTCTTTTTGTTGCTGTTCTGTGCTCTTACCTCCCATTTTTTTGCATTTGAGATGAAAATAAGACTGAAGTAAATGCAAGTCCATGATGGCGTCCTGTTCTCTCACAGACTTTATCTCAACCTGTGACCTTCAATGTGTGTCTCCCTTTAAGCTTATGTACCCTAGTTGGTAAGATCAGGGACAATATTTCTGACAATTAGGGAATGAATCCAGTTCTAATGATGGCCCCTCTCCACTTAAATGCTCCCAAAGCTTCATTGGAATATATGAAGGAGATCATTAGGCACTTGATATGATTTCACTCAGGAGAGATAAGTGACCTCAGACTTAGACATTTCCCTTTCAATATAGCTCCAACAATTTGGCAATTACTGCTGTCATTAGAATTTCATTTACCATATCTGCTTATCTTGACCTTGAAACATACTTTTTTTTCCATCCAATTGGCTAACTGATTGAAGTACTTTTTCTCTGTGAGATTCTCAGTTTCTTATTTGTTTCCTTGGTTTCTTTTATGTGACTCTTTTCTCTTCCCATGAGGGGCATGTCTTTGTAACTTAGCAAGTAAGTCTCGTTCTCAATCTGTGATCTAGCTCCCACCTGGTCCTCCAAGCTACTCAGAATGTCATTTCAAACGAGATGATTTTGCTGAAGTTTTGGAGAACTCTCACCTTTCATCCAAGTTACTTTAAAAGTCACATAAACCTAGATTGATTTAATTCCTTGGCGATGAACACTGTATTATACTGCTGTGTATTGAAACAAGTGCACCCATGTTAAGGTTTGGGTGTGTTTTCTGCTACTGCTGATAGCATGCTAACACCCTATAGGCAGTCAGTGGGACAGTGAAGTTGTTGGGGTTATCCTTTTGGGTTAAAAGATAGAAATATATATTTTTAGTAATACTTACTAATGCCATGTAGCACATAACTTGATGTGAATTCCAGTGAGATTGGTGGGCTTTAGCTGCCATAATTCACCCAGTTAGGGGTTTCAGGCTATTTAGCTTTTAAAATGGCCATTTGGTTTTTTAAAATTATTTCTGAAATGTTTTGGTGCATGCTTTAAAGCATTAGTAATATTTGTCTCCTTTATCTAGAATTAGAGGATGATAAGTTGCTTAATTTATTGGTGCACTGGAAGAAATTTGAAGGTCAGCTATTTTGATCAAGTAATTGTCATTAATCATATTTACCACTTATTATAATGTATGCATATGATGATGGGTTTTGTACTGCTTATCAGACAAATTCAACAAATTAAGGTTGCCATCTTAAATTAAACATTTTCCCGATTTATAAAGATTTATAACAGTTTGACAATAAAATGTTAGTTACCAGTGGGGTGACGATATCTCATGCCATGAAATCTCATGATTCGTCGAGGTGAAAAGATGTCTTGTGATATCAGTGCATAACAGAACCAGAGCAGCAGCCTGCCAGAGGCTAAAATTGGCATAAAGGATGCCTCTGCCACAATAAATGGTGACAGACAAGAAACAAACATGTTTGCACACAGCAAACAGAGCACGAGCAGTACGCAAAGACACCTGAAAGTCCAACAACTCCTCTCTGCAGTTTCAATGCAAATTCAGTAAATGTCTTATTAGATGGTCACTTTAACTTTAGTGACAGCTGGTTTGACCATGCAAATCACATTTGAGACATAGTTACTGACCAAAGGTCTCAACTGTTCCCAGAAAATGTAGACTAGACTGGAATTCATAGAGGCTGAAGAAAAATTTAGTGTTTATTTTTATTTATAAAGTTTTTATTTTTTTATGATCAATTTATCGAAAGGACTTCAGTTAGGTCACACATAGCATATTGTGGTCTTTTACTTCATATGCAGAAAGTTTAAATTAAGTGACATTCATTACAAGATGATTAATTAACCCATTTCAAAATGCACCCACATTGTTTTACAATTTGTGACAAACTTTTTTACTAGGCATAGTTCGTCTTGACTTGTATGCAAGGTGCATTGTCACACCCGTTAGTTATAAAACTGCATGTTTTTATGTAAGTCCTTGTTTTTTTTTTTTGTTTTTTTTTAAAGATGTTACAACAATAACTAACTTTGGCACTGGTGTACAGGGGTGTATTATTGTGAGGTCAGCGCTTGGGCTAGCAGGTAGCTATTAGGCAGATGTTCTGTCACTGAGTGGATTCCTCAGAGGGGATGTATCGGGACGGTTGGTTTAACCCAATTAAGATTTTATTCGGGTTGGGACAGGTATGGCTGCTCTAGTCCAGCAGAGTCGTTAACAGGTTCGTTTTCTTCAGAGTAAGAGTAAATGAGCCTTATCACTAGAGATGCTACTACATGTTCCTGAAGGTACAAAGTATAATGTGATTTTACCATTTCAACTTCGTACCATGTAATTTCTATAAATGCTAGGAATATGCCAGAAACATAGTACTAAACTCTTTAAACAAAGGTCTCTTTCTTCTTGGTTTAATAGAGGGTATTCTGACATTGGCATAGGACTTGGCTGTTTTTTATAGTACAGTATTCTGGGTGTACAGCTTGTGCGCCATCTACAGCTTCTAGCTAGCTCTGGCATGATGTCATTGTGACACTCCCATTGAAAGTTGGGCACTATTTGATAGTGTCCGTAAAACAAAAGCTGAATTTGGCTGCGAATGAACTGGAGTGCCACCTCTCAGGCTCCCTGTAATAGGGTGCTGGATCTGTTTCCCCCTCTGGCTGGGATTTGGAGATTTGCTACCCAGACAAGAGAGTGAGCGGAAGCTTTTGCTCTCATTCACTACTCCAAATCTATCGGGTTTGGGGGAGTGAGTGTGGAGTTTTCATCCAGGATGAGTTCATTGTTGCCTTTTATGTGTTCTCTTTGCCTGGAGCCCTGTTTTCTACTAAGATGCTATCACTGCACATTTCACACAGATATATTATATGTGAGTGCTTGTGCTGCTTGATTTTTATCTTTGCTGAAGTTTCAAAGTCTGATTAGGGCAGTGTGTGTTTTCAGTGTGGAATGAGTGATTAGATTTCTGCTCATCCGGAGTTTGTAGATGCCATTCTCATATCATATCGGTGCTGACCACTTGCCAAGTAAAGCTTTGATGTGCTTCCTAAGTAGGCTGTGTCATAGTTACCCATTATTTTCATATGCTTTGTTCATTTATTTTAGTGATAACCTGAGGCAGTAGTGTAACCGTAGTAGCTTGGCAGAAACAGAAAGATGACTAATGAAATACAAGGGAGCAACTTTGAAAGGTGTTGTAGTGGCCTCTGTTTCTATTGTCCCCTCTATTACAGTTAATGCAAACTCACTTCCTCCAGGTTTACGTGTTAAGTTATAAAATTCAGTATACTTTACTCAGTAATAATCAGTCCAAGTAGAGGTGTGTGATATATTGTCTGTTATATCTTAAGCTATAGTGTAGCTGTCTAAAAATGCATGACTGAAGTTAAAAATGAGTGAAAAGCGCCAGGATTAAAAAATACACACAACATACATTGTTGGATTTAATTGTAGACATGAACCACTGTCACCTGCATAGAGGCGTTTTGGCCTTAGATATACTGTTGTAGATGGCAGCTATAGACGACTAAGTTATTTCACTGAATGCAAACTAATTACTACACAGATATAAAGAATATGAAAAGCTTCTGGAGTCACCTGTACACGACAATCATAAACTAGGCAAGGTACTAACATAAAAACACACCCAGCAAACTGTTGCGGAATGATTCTGCGAAAAAAAGTGACTTAAGACAAGAAAATCAACACACAAATGGTCTTTTTACTTGAAGTACTCAGTTTTAAGTTATTACATTTCTATAAATATGTTTATCACATTAATATAATGAATAAGCAACGATAACTGTCCTATTAATATACTATTAACAAAGGTAAGCTAGTACAAATGAACCTTTACAAATCCCTTTTTGATGGATGCATCTATATTTTGTATCTATTTTTTTTTTTTTTTTTTGTAAACACACTTCTGTGTACAACATCCTCTCCACCTATTACACTTCCCCTCCACCCTATTTGATTAACCTAGGCAGGTTTTTAGTGTAAAAACAATCAGGAAGCTTCAAGTTTGTTGATGGTATTTTAACATCAATCTATATGGTTGAAAGAAAAGACAAAGTATTGGAGTGTGAAAATATTACTTCTTTTAGAATCTGTGGTGAGTATGACATGACTAGTATAGCACTGATGAGTGGATGCTGGGAAAATTGATATTATACTGAATTTACCATGAGCTGGTGTAGTGGGCCACAGATACTTTTAACAACCCAGGTTAAATGTGTTATTTCTGGTGACTCCTTGGCTGTTACTTCTATACTGGCTATTGTGTGAAAATGTACCGTGGTTTAGTTTATTATTCCTGTAGGAGGATCTGGAACAAGTTTCTCACAGTTCTTCTCCCCTCAGACCAAAATAGGTCACACAGCTGTTTTAGCAGGCACGACATGTTGGGAGGTGTATAAAATTGTGTTCACTTGGACTACGGCGACACAGTTTAGACCATGGGAACTCTTGTTGCACTGTCTCAGACACTGAGCAAAACTCATCCCTGTGTTGAGACTGAGTCTCTTCATACAGCTATACTGTTCTCCATTTAGCCACAAACCTTCACTGTTTGCATTAAAGCCTAAATAGTGCAAGCTTTACCACATCTTGGGAGACATTTAATTGGAGGAAAAGCAAAAGGCTTATTGTCCTTCATTTACTAGAAATTACCCCACCACCACCAAACAAATCAATATCCTCTTCCTTCAGTGCAATTATGCATGCAGAGTCACAGTTATAACAGAGTAGCTTTTTCTGTGTTTCACAAAGTCTGGAAGCCCCCTGTTGTGATGTCTGTATTCGACATTGTGGCTCATTAGATTGCAAGGATCATTAAAGACTACTACATCAAACAAGCGCTCATTGGGTTGCAGCTCTGGGCTCATGTTGGCTGTGTTGGCTGTGTTCCTCTGAGCTTCTACAAAGAAGACCTGATCTGACAATGGGTCTTTGAGGCAGCCTTTTAATGTTCTTCTTTTCTACTGAGGAGCAATTAATGTTACTGAAAGCCATATGATGGGATTTGTTTTTAATACTTACAATTCATAACAGTGCCTTCAATTGTTTATCAGTCCATCCAAGTATCTGAATAACAAGCCTTTAATTACTGAAATTATTGTTTACAGAGTCACTCACCGAATTATTGAAGGTCTTTTGCAATTGTGATATTTTGTCACGCTGGTTCATTCGGAAGTTAATGCAGGCCCTAAAACAAGGCTGTTTATGTAGGCTGTTAACAGAATGGTTTGCTCCAAACACAGTTCAACACTGCATGTATAATCGCATACTGCCAGTCTTTTACTATGTGTGCAATCAAAGACAATGGGTAAAACTTTGAGCAAAAAGACCAGATCTTTAGGTTTGCAGGTACATTTTAAACTTAGTGTTTCAGATCAATAACCTGACAAAACTAATTGGCTATCTTTCTTGGCTAAAGATTTTTTTTTTTTCCATTTGTAGCTTTGGGAATAGTTTGTTCAGGAAGCCAAGGTGCAACCAGTTAAGCTAATGTAGCCATGTTTGTGTCAATGTTTATTTGGGAAGAAAGAGACAGTGTGGTTAGAAAGTTATTGTTTGTACATACATTTGGCAGTCAGTCAAAGTCGTGCCGATGGTAGAGGACTTATCGCTACTTATTGCTTTATGGACTGGTGGTTTAAAATAAGATGTTTTGAGTGGTTGTATGTAGAGAGCTTCTTCCAACCTTCTTTCTATTTATTGCTGAGTGTTTTTCCCTTTATGAAGGACAGTCTGTAAACTTTCTTCTAGCAGCCTGTAGATTAAAAATATTAAAAATAAGGTCCAATCAGGTGAAAAAAAACCAGCTGGACTTTTCTTGTTACTGGGAACATGTGAACAATGTTTTAATTTTCAAAACATTTTATTTACAACTCAACTTGTTACAAACAACAAGACTAGTTGAATTATTTTGGATTTCATTTGATTGTACAGGTGTAACTAATAAAGTGGTGGGTGTAGATACTGGTAGTTGGTGAAAAACTTTTTACTCAACACTTCTATTGTTGTGACGATTCAAAGCTGTTGCTAAATTTGTTTGATACTGTCCCACTGGTTACAAGCAGGATTGCACCTTTTGTAAGCTTGGTGTTAAATTTCTGATGTGCACAACCAGCGCTCCATATCTACATGAGGGCGCCATGTTGTACAACCGACCATGTAATTAGCATCAAGTATATCCCAGGCCTATGGCGACTTCATCGTGCATGAAGAACTTACTTGTCGGACTTTATGGCAGGACAGCGCTGAATCCTGCCTCATCACTATAGCGTAGAAATTGAATTCTGATTTAACCATGTAAAACAAGCTCACACCTAAGGCTAGCTCATTAGTTGCATAGTTACAGTAGATTTTCACAGACTTCGTGTGTCTGCACTGTCTATGCACTGAAGAGTCTATAAGATTTGGGAATTTATCCTTCCTCAAAGACTCCCTTGTGGATGAATAAAACATTGCTTTGTCACCACTACAGGGAGGGAGAGAAAAAGAAACGAGAGATGGAAGCACTCCCCTCTGTTCTCCTCTATTATCTCATAGACATGCAATATGAAACAGCAGAGGCAGTCATGTGTTAGGAAATAATGATGAAGGGACCGCAGTGGTACAGGAGACTGTATAATTACTCAGCCCTGGCAGTAAATTTTGACCCCTCAGGATTTCTGAACCACAGTGGCAAGCCCATTCATGCAGATATGGCAGCTTTGGGGCAGCAGTAACTTGTGTTATGATGTAGCCGCACTGTCTTAATGATTGTCGGGTTTGCAGAGAGAGGCTGTGTATAGTGCTCAGTATCATCTTGACTAGAGTGTTATTGAGCGCCTTGCTCTGATGTTTAAGCCAATGATGCGTAAATGTCTTACTGGCTTTCTTTACTGTCTCTTAGTGAATCTGTACCTCATGGCAAGCCATTATGCTCAAAGGCAGAGGAATAACAACATTTTGTCCAGAGGAATCAATTGCATGTAGACAGCATAATTGTCCACAGCTGTGTTTTTTAACATCCAGTTTTATGATTTCATTTCTGGCCATTGTGGTATCTTAACAGATCTTTTTCTCCCGGATCCCTGCTTTCCCAATAGCAGGTGGAAGTTGGGATGAAGCGGAGATGATTTTTAAGCTGTAGATAGCTGTGAGCAGCTGCCTTCAGTTTACTCCCACTGCAGGATTTTCGGGCTTTGAACCTCACAGTGGGGTGTTTAGTATGTTTGTGTGTAGCTCCAAAATTACATGTTTTCCTAAGAAGTACAGCCTTTGAGCTGAGTCCCTCAAATCCATAGCAAGGACACTTTGAGGGCGAACACAAGTACATTATCAGGAATTGTACACCTATGTCAACTATCTTCCTCATAAAGCCTTGTCAATAATTTGACTATAAAGTTGATTGTGAACTTACATCTGAATACTTTATCATGAAGAACAGTTTAAGTTACTTTAAGAAATCATTCAATAGAGATCTCAGCCTGTGATCATTAGGCCTGTAATTATTACTGCTGTTTGTCCATGGCGTTTGTGTTTGTGATATCCAATTGATTATCCACTCGTTATGACAGCAAAGATCTTTGTGTCCTAGTAATTGCTCCTTTATCTCTGGGGTTCACTGCTGCCTGCTGATTCTGCCTGACCCTCCCAGTGCCTTCCCTATTTTTGTTTGATGGTAATGGTGGGTTTTGATAAAAGAGAATCCTCTGCCCCAGTGGACTTGGCTAAATGTGGAATTGGTGTGCCTTTCATCCATTTCCTTTGATTCACATGCCACAATTTGAAATCCTGTGAATTTGTGCTTTTGTGTGATACATTTGTTATTCTTCTCTTTACCCTCTAAATTGACTCATTGTGAAAATCTTTGTATGCCATTAATTCAAGCTAAAGAACTGCTTCCAACTGTCATTTTTCAGATTCGACAATAAAGGTTTGGTGGCATTTGCAGTACATAGCCCTGAGCTCCATTTCATTCACATTCTATTGGTTTTAGATGTGGCAAAATCTATAATACATTGATGCTATAATGTTGTAGCCGCCCAGTGTGTGCACACTCATCTTTACATTTGCTATCACACTTCTGATTTTCCATCTGGCGTCTATGTAGTGTGCAGCAACTGTCACAGAAACATCTGTTACAACTGAAGTCCACTCATCAGTTCAGCTCAACAGGATTTTCTCAGGCTTTTCATCATTCTATTATGGATGACTACACCTTTCATTTTACAACAGAAATGCATCAGTTACAAACAATTGACAATTAGTTTTTTGGACTTGACAGAAGATTTGAATGTATACTTATTTAACATGCTGGAAGCTTCGTCTGCCTGCACAAATAGGTACTGTATGTATTTTTAAACCTGCTTATGATATTAGCTATTGTGGATTGATATTTCTTTTGCTGTTTTAAAATAGTACAGTCCACAGTATCCTTCTTTTTAATCTTTTAGAATGCAAAGATGACCCAAATACACTTAATAAATCAGTTGGAGTATGTGTTCCTGTAGGTATGTTTGTAGGTTTCATCTTCACTATCCGTTGGTGGAATTCATTTGTAGTTGTTATGCATATTTATCCAGTGCTCTCTTCAGTCTTTTGCCCTGTCCACGTTCAGTTGAGGACCTTCTTGTGAGGAAGGAAGCTAAGCTATGTGGGGAATTCAAAGCATTACAGCCCACACTTGGAGTAGCTTAATCTTTTAAAAAATGTTCTTTTTGCTTTGAAGTGAGATTCGGCTGCATTTCAGCAGTCATGCAGTGGAATATTAAGTCTATGATCGTAGCTACTTCAAGATTGATCAAGGTAATCAGTGTTGCCCCTAGGTTTACAGCGTTTGGGGGGTTGTGTTTGACACGTGGGGGGGTGGATTGTGCCTCCATTCATTTCAATGGAGGCACATATTGTTATCCACCTCTAAACGGGTCTCTTTATATCTTGTTCTTCCGTCAACATTAATGCGGACCGAACGGAAGAGTGAACACACAAAATATACATCAAATCGACCGGCTCTGTCCCGGGATGTGTGCTATTACTTTTATTGTCAATACATTAAATACTTTTTATTTTATTTAACTTTTTTTTTTTGGGTCAAAAAATGTCTGTTTTGGGAGTCATTTCATCAACTTTCCTCCATTCATTCTCATGGTGTATCGCCATACTTTGTCGTAGAAACGTCATTCTTACTTTTTGAATTAGAGCAGTTTTAGGTTAGTGTTTAAAATCTTGAAATTTCTCCTTTCATTTGAATGGGCTGAATGTTGGTGCTGCTAGAGTGGTGATGTCACTCCCACTCTAGGATTTGGCTCTCAGCTGTTATCAACTTCTTTTTGCATGTTTTCTTCTCTCCTTCAGTCAACTTTCATCTTTCATAAACAAATGGTACATAAAAACGGAGGAAAACTTGTCCTCTTTCCACACATACACTAACAAAAAGTTAGGGATATTTGGCTTTCGGGTGAAATTTATGGAAAACGTAAAAGGTGCACACTACAGTGATATTATATCATGAAAGTAGGGCATTTAAGTAGAAGCATGCAATGGTGATTTCCTCTTCTCAAAC
>JAUMHL010000003.1:7408942-7421311 GCA_032362345.1 Sandelia bainsii | reverse complement strand
AGATGGCTCCCAGGTTCAGGGGCATTTCTTCTACACACAAAAACCACACAGGATGAGCCCACAGGACAGACTGACAGACTGGGGATTTCGATCACATATATTATACATTAAAACGACAGGCTCAGTCATGACATGTCCCTTATTATGGTTTGTTGGCCTTTTGAGTTACCATGGCAACGTAAATTGCCAAAAACCACAGAGGATGAGCTCACAGGACAGACTGTGGATTCCTCTCACACATATTATACATCAAAACGACCAGCTCGGTCATGACATGTCCCCTATTGTGGTTAATTGGCATTTTGAGTTACTATGGCAACACAAATCGCCTTAAACGACATACAAGATGCCCCACAGCACACACTGTGTATTCCTACCCACACATATTATACATCAAAACGACCGGCTCGGTCATGACATGTGCCCTATTGTGGTTAGTTGGCATTTTGAGTTACCACGGCACCTTAAATCACCAAAAAACACATACGAGATGCCCCACAGGACAGACTGGGGATTCCTATCACACACATTATACATCAAAACGACCTGCTTTCTTATTGGCGAGATGGCTTTAAGGTTCAGGGGTGCAAAGTGGCAGGCACCTTCAAAGTTTCTCCAGGAACTTTCTAGTTATCTCTGTTATGATTCTGTTTTTTTTTGTTTTGCAGCGGTTATTGTGTATTTTAAATATTCAGATATCTCCGATGCAGCACACGAGGACAGCGTGTGGAAAAGTTCACAAAATAATTTACTGTCACACTGACCGATCCCGAATCTGTCGGGGACAATTAATAATCATGAATAATAAAGTAGAAACATAACAACAACATAACAGGGAAAATGCACAAAGTCATATAAATAGATGGTTTTGTTTGCTTAATATCAGCTGTACAGTGGAAATATGATTTGAAAAAATGTGCGCTGCTCCTTGTGTGTTATGCGCATCGCTCTGCCTGTGTGTATGTGTGTGTGTGTGTTTTGGCTTTTATGCTTTTTTAGTCATATTTCCCGACGCGCATGCTCTCTGTCCCCTGGAGTGTATGTACGCGCGTCTTTGTGTGTACGCATCACGACAGAACTGCTCCGACACAGACACAGAATTCTAATGTGATCTGGTTCTGTACAGAAAATAAAATAAAATTAACTTGACCGTATTGGGGGGGGACGGGGCGCCCCCCTTGTATAATGGTAGGGGAAACACTGGTAATGTCAGTCCAACCTCCTTTTAGTTAGTGTGCAAAATATTAACTTTAACCTATCAGCCCAAAAATGCCCAAAAATCCGTTCCCTGTACAATGAATGAATGAAACGCACCTTTGTAAAATGGGTCTTTTAATGTTCAGTTTTTAAGAGACAAAGGTGTCCTTGGGTAGGAATGTCAAATTCTAAGACATTTTAAGACAATTATTGTGAGTTTGTGGTGTATTATCTTAATATTAACTTACATAAATGGAGGTAGGAAAAAGAAGTTTTTTTTCTGTCTGCAGTATTTTCTGAGCTTCTCTAGACATTACCCGGAGGAGTTGCATACGAGAATGCAAATGTCAGTCAGCTCGGACATTAGACATTACCCTACGTGCTCCCTTGTACAAATTCAAAGTAATATTTGATTTAGTCCATGTGCGATTACAGCGGGTAAATCACAGAGAGTGATGGGGCGTTCCATTTCAGTCAACCCTCTTAACACACCGGAAAGTATGGGTAACTGTTTACTGTTCTTTCTGGTGTTGTATCTCCTTTCTCTCCCACAGGAAACTGTGGTTATATACAAAACAAATTGCTTCTAATCATGCAACTGGCTCTGATGCGCATGTAAACAAAACGCTGATTTCTGCAGTGTACTTTGTGTTACATCGTGCCTCCTGCATGCTCTACCCAGGGACCACCCCTCGCTGAGACCAAATGAACTTTTCCCAAGTGAGAACGCATCTGACACAATCTGCTGTTGTGTGCTGCATGTGTGAAAGCAACTCCAGACAATGTCCTACATATCAAGCAGAAAATGTTGTGGTTGTAAAATTGTGTCAGGAGGCCTAGAGTCATGCTGCCAGGATGGCTGAACGACCACAACCACAAAGTAAAACAAGGCTATTTTTCACATAGGAAACAGAAAATGTTGTGGTCGTAGGATAGTCTCAGGAGGCCTCGCTTGGATTCAGTTCACCACTTTCTTCTCAATGATTCTATCATGGAGAGCACATGAAAAACGCTGCAACTGCTTTATTTAGATCACAAATCTGTTTGAAGTTGATTAGTTTAAAAGGCAGACAACTAGTAAGTGTGAAATGGTTCTGTGGACCACAGTCCTGTTTTGAAATTTCTGAGTAGGCTTCTACTGTCTTGTGCCCTCCACTGTCAGCATTAAGAGCCATCCTCCACCTCTTGCCAAGAGGTTAAATGTTCACCATTTTCTCTTTTGTACACATTTGTTTAAAGCTTTATCATTTGTTTGCTCCACGCTTGTTTTTTAGAACTACGACTACTGCATGCATGATCACTGTGATAATTTATTATTCAGTGCCTCTCCTTGTCTGCTTATAGCTTGTGTAAGCATCTTGTCCAGCTTGGCTAAGAAAATAGCCTAATTTAGGATCGATTGTTCCCAGAAGGCATTCTAAATCTTGTCATTGTGGTGGGTATTGCCAAGCTGTTTTCACACAGGTGTTTATAAGAGCCTGTGTGTCTGAAAAGATAATTGGGTTGTCTATAGCAGTGCCTCTGCTCTCTATCAATTTGATGTCAGGAAAATGTATGCTGAATTGGTTAATTGCCTTCAAATAACTTTTTACACAAAAAGCAACACATTTCAAGACTGAACAAATCTCAGAGAGCCACAAGCTTTGTACACATTTGTTCTTATAATAAGAGTGACAGCATAGACGCAGCTCAGACCTGTTCACCAAGGCACAGACAATAAACGATGATGCTCCCAACAACCTTTCTTGGAAGCCCACTGTTTTGTGTGAATTTATATTTCTGCTGTTAAAATGTGGAGGTAATGGAGACAATACAAAAACAGTTACAGCTGACGGACAATAATATGTATTGACGTTATTAAGGCATTAGTATTTATTCAGTTTGGATCCAATGTCACTTTTAAATTTACATTTATTAATTTCAACAGGCAGTAGTTGAGCTGTTAGCATATTGACAGTGATCACTCCATCACGGCTCAAAAACAGAAACTCATCTGGTTCTGTTACTAATGCCAGCTGTTTAGATTGTTAAAACAAATGGTTTGTTTAGATTAGAGGGCCTTTTTATATCAGTCCAATGCAAGAAGGTGGCAATAATACGTATTTAATGAGTAAGGTATTGTCAATGAAATTCCAATGTTGGTTTGTGATGTGGTGACCATCAACATGTCCTATCCAGTAGTCATTCTTTTGTGAATTTTGCATTTGTTTTTGTCAGTGTAAACACATTGAAATTATCATAATTTATTTGTTTTTTAATTACACATACTGAAATGTGTTTAACTTTGTTTATTATTTGCTTAGTTGAGATTTTTGAAAATGGTTGACCGGGCACGATAATTTGTATTTTTTGTATTTTAATTTTATTGCTTCAGTTTGTGAAAACAGCTTTATCAACTAAAACAGTGTGTCCTGGCAGTCTCTTTATTACAGCCAATATGTAAGCTCAGATTTATCAAGTCATACGTTCTTGCATGTGCCATCACCCATCCAGAATACTTTACTGGGTCAATGAGCAATAAGGAACACACACCTCCACAACCACAACAAAGTGATAATGTATCTGGATAATATGCCAGGATGCCTCATCTTGTCAGTTGATGGCAGGCATGCAGCACGGTGATCACTATTAAAATTTGGGCAGCTGTCCAGTGAGCCAGTTAGTGTAGCCCCTTCCACCAACATAGATGCATTGGTTTTGGAACAGGAAGTGAGACTAAAAAACTATCTTAATGTAATTCTCAGGCAATCCTGTTTGGGGGCTACTAAGACACATTTTCCCACTCTATGGCCGATATCTTGTTGTTGATGTGGGATTCTTGTTACTCAGAGTCTGCTTCTTTAGGTATTTTGATAAACTGTGTTTGTGTTATTGGCTTTTTGCTTGCTTTTTTTCATGTGTATAGTAACGAGTCAAGTGTAACGGCGTACAGTCGTAATTTAGTAAAGTCTCATCTCACCTGTTTTCCTGCCTGCTCTGTGTGGAAGTGCTGAGCTCCACCCTTGGTCACAGAGACACACACACACGCACACACAGAGGAGAGGCTGCAGCAAAAACACTGTAATTGTATTTCCACATTTGCTAATCTCACCCGGTGCTCTTTTTAAGTGCAAAATAAATGTATCATTGTGAGTCACTCGCACTGGTGCACCCATATAATTTTGCACATTCATACATGGTCATTTACAGGCGCATGCACGCATGAAGTGCTCGAAATTGATCGGCCGACCACTATCCCACTCTATTTTTATCTTGCCTTTAAAAAATCTATTTACTCTTAACATTATTATAACCTTCCCCGTCCTTCACAACCTCAGTTTATAAAATATATTATATGCAGCATTAGGTATGATTGGCAAATATTTGTTGCATTTATTGCGATGCTCACAAACTTAGCATGTTATGGTCTGGGCTTGTGACACCTTCCACTTTCATCTACCAAGGGTCTCTTTTTTTTCTTGGTAGGCCCTTTTATCAGGTGACGTGTTTTACTTATTTCATTATAGACACTCGCACACTGCCTTGGAGATCAAACCTATTCATCTTATGGTTCTCATTGTGTGATGCTCTTATTGTATGTACTGTGTGTTTAATTTCTGCATTCCAAAGCAGGCACTCGTTTTATAGGCCATTCATTCAGAGTTTGAACTGAGGTGGCTAATTAAATAGGTGGTAGTTACACCCTTGCAACCAGAAGTCTGTTTAGACATTCGCCATTTTGTGAACCAGTTGGGGAAGAGGCAGTGATGCGTCTGATTATGTAGTCGATACTAAATGTGGCATTACTGGCTTATAAACAGCAATGGAGCCCACTTAGTCAAGCAGATGATCATGACCCTTTCTCAACAGGAAACTGGTGATCAGTGAAACAGACTTTGAGTAAAATGAATTATGATGCTTGCTGGGGGCCCTGAATGAGCTAAAGTCCACAATATCCCAAACCTAATTTTCAGTTGTTTTTTTAAAAGATATCTAAGGAGGTGATATATAGGACCCAGTTTCAGTTTATCTTCCTATCTATCAATCCCAGAATGTTTTTTTAAAATTATATTATTAGGGTGTGTTGCACAGTTTTGAAGCTCACTTGCTGGTATTTGGGGGTTCTGCAGTAGCATCACTAGTCATCGTGTGCTTTGTGGCCTGAGACCATATTGGTAGCTCTGCATTAAATTGCTAATGTGCCTAGGAGAGCTACATTATCTGCCCCATCAAGTGGCAAGGGCAAGGATGAAGCGCTTTGCTTGGCTGTCCATGAGATCTTTGGAAAATGTGTTTTGTGGACTTGACTTAACAGTGAGCCGAGTTGTCTTTTAGAAAGCTTTCTTTGAATTTGCTTTGTTTCTGCCCTGCCAGTTTGACAGTTGAAGAACAATGAGGCAGTTCCACCTGCATTTGAAGTCCCACTGTGGTAAAACTTTCACACACCTGGCTGCCTTTGTAGCTTTGCACTTTGTAACAATGTAGTTCTTTGCACACCTTAGTGTATAGGGAAATAGACTCTCAAATTGAAAGAACCAAGTATTATCTGGACCACTGCTGGATGTTGAACAAGCAGTTTAGTTGGCCTCTCCAAGTTATGTGCAGTCGCATAAGCTTCAATCTTTCGGCTTATTGCTCTTGGGGGATGCCAGAGTTGATTCTGGTCCGTTTATTTGGCACAGGTTTTACACCCGATGCCCTTCCTGACTCAATTTAATGAAAGTTTCTCTGTTACTGTAGATATATCACAGAGATGCAAGTATATTTGTATCTGTGTCATTCTTGTGTTCCAGATGGATTGTTTGTCCTAGTCTGTACTGTGACCAGATTCAGGCCCTCAGGCCTCACATTGTTGAGTAATATATGATTGCCTGAAGAGCCACACAGACAAACACTCAAGTCAGCTCCTCAGTAGCTTTCAAGATCACTTTAAGAGGCACAATACCTGTTGTGATTTTCTGCTCTTTGCAATTTCATCCAAGGCACAGAGAAGATTGCACATCAAATTTCCAATCACTTTGCACCTTTTGACTCATAAATAGTAAAATAATAAAACTTGACCCTAAACAATGAATCAAACGTCAAAATATCATAAAATATATGTCAAATTTGGCAGTTCTCCAAATCCATGGTTCGATTCAGACCTGAATTTTTGAATCGTGGTTCGATTGATACCCCTTTTTAGTTTTTTTGTTTTTGGTTCATGCAGATTTTATTAACCAATAATCTGTCACCAATAATCTGGAAGACTAAACCCTATTGGACTGCTTTTGAAAGATGGGTAACCTGTACTCTGACAGGATATGAGACTTTTTTGTGTTGTGGTTTCTGTCTCAGTTTCAGATCCCTTACACCCTTAGTTTCCTGTGTGACCTTTTTAAATGTTTTTATTACAAACACAGTTGCAAACAAATTTTAGTCACTGAAGTTTTTGCTTTTTAGTTATGGGGGAAGTGGATCTTTTGGATTTGAGACATGATGATGGACACTAGACTGAGTACTGGGATTGAAATGACTAGTGTCTGGCAACAATGTGCTGGAAAAAAAGAAAAGCCAAGATGTCAGGCCATGTATGAGGGTAGAGAGCTCCCGATTCAGGTGCTGTGTAGAGGCGGTAGTCAACCAGGCACGTTGTGATGATAAATGAGCTACATCTCATGCCAGCACTTTTAAACACACTGTCCTGATCATGGGTGTTAGCGGCACACACTCGAGCAGATTTGTGACAACTTTGCTGCTGCCTCTTGGCCTGTCTCACCTGAATACACAGACATGCGCGCGCACACTCACACACCAACTGAATAAGTGCCTACTGAATCTCAGGTTCTGGAGTGGATGGAAGTGAACAAAAACTGTTAATTTGCTTCAGGGCTGATAAAATGTCTGTCTTGTATGTGTGTTTCTTTTCAAGCCATAATTAATATTTCGTTAGCCTTGATTTCCTCAATGTCAGTAAACTGTATTTGCTCATACCTATACCAAGCAGGATATGTGCTGGTTCTATTTAATTGGTTATATTTTGCATTATATGACTAATACATAGATTTTATGAAATTTGGATAACTGTTATATTATTGCCCAAGTAAAGGTTTATTCATTTTTGGTGCAGGTCTGAATTCTGGTGCAAATCCATTTTCAAATGTTTGATGTTCAGTGTTGCAAAATCTTAAGCTTTTGTTTTCTCATTAATCGCTGCATATCCGTATAACAAATACAGCTTTCTAACACATTATTTTGATGCACGTGCAGATTTAGAAGCAGAATTCTCCACTGTACAGCATTATGTTTGTATTAATTGATGTACATAAATGCAAATCCACAGTACCAGCATGCTGAAACTCATGACCCTGCTATTATTGTAATATACCAGCCACACAAAGTCTTGGGAAAAGCAAATGCGATGAATATGGAACAAAAAAATAAGGCTGTTGAAACAACAGTCTTGCAAAATCACAGCTAAATATGGCTTTTGTATTGTTTTTGTAGCATCTTGTGATCTTCAGTGTAACCATACCTTGTTCTGGTTGTCTGATGGTATTGTTCTACTTGATGCAACATGAATCAGAGAAGCTCTCTGCTTTGAGAAAAAGTTCATTACTCAGTCAGATGAGGTTATCGTCTGTCCTCAAGTATACAAAGAAAGCCAGAACTGGTAATTTTCCCATAGCAAACTGTTTGGCCTTGCTATAGGTTCTGTTTGCCTTAAGTGTTTTGTATGATTTATATGAGGTTCTGTACATGCCACAAATAATGAACTGTGCAGGGCAGAAGGTGCCTCTGGAAATTTACTGAACACTTGCTTGGTTCTACTTGGCAGGAGTCTTCTCAACAGTGTCAGCTCTTTTGTTCTGCTGCTTGACAGTGCTCTAAACCCCTCAGCTTACCATAGCTATGGTGTGAATCAAGGCCTATTTGCAGTGATATTCTTTAGTTATTCTTTTTTCGGTTGTTACATCTTTGTCTCAACACCAGACCTGTTAAACTGTCATTGTCACCTCAGTGCATGAAACGGTGGTTTCAGCTGGAATTATATGTACAATAATCAGGCTTTGTTCTGAAGAGGGCCCAATAAGTGCGATAACCCTTCATCTTTTCATTTTTGTAACTGGGGGCAGACCTGAGTATTGTTGGCATTAGCGCAAAGACTCACATAGTGAATGGAAGCTTTATTTTTCCTATTCTAACAAGGCAAGTCTCTGCAGCTTTCCCATTCTTTCAGCATTCAGGAAATCTGGAAATAGAATAACCAATTCTTTCCTAGAGTTTGTTTTTTTGGATTCTGTCAACAGCTTTAACATTTTTGCAAAATATGGTCTATAAATAGAAATAAATGCTCCTTCTGTGTGTTATTTGTTTTGTTTTGTACTCAGCCACCCCTCTTCTATTTTTCTTCTTGTTTCAGGTTTAACTACAGATCAACACACCATCTCACCACAAATGGCTTCTATGAGTTCCTCAACTGGTTTGATGAAAGGGCCTGGTATCCCTTGGGCAGGATTGTTGGTGGCACAGTAAGTCTTCCCACAAAACGTGCAGTCGTTTAATTTTAATATGGTTGGTTTTTTTCACTGTTCTTCATCTCTAGGGTGTTTTTAAACAAATACGGATATTGTTACAGATGACAATCTTGTGAAATAAAGAAAAATAAATAACTAAAGTGAGATGAAATAGACTATTTTGCAGTACACCTCAGTTGAGAAACATTAATTCAAGTCTGAGACAATTATGATTGGGAACTGAAAGTCAGTCGTGACACTCCAGGAAAGCTGACCAAAGGGAAAACTGAGGACTGTCCTATAGCGGTAAGGATATTTGTGGTGAAAGGGCTACATTCTTTCTCAGTTGTCAAATCTCTGTCATTTAGGTAGCATTAGGCAAGGTAGAAAAAAAATCATGATGACTGTAGGGTGCAGTAAAATATTTCCTTTTTTAATGTCTACCACAGGGCGTTATTGGTGCTGCACTGCCACATTGAATGTTCTGTTAACCTAAAAGAAGAAAAAATAAAATAATACATAGATTTTGTTATCTGGATATATTTTTTGGTGTTTTTTTACCATTGTGGTACTGAAACAAGAAATTAATAAGACCCGGAACTGGAGAATTCGAATTGGAACCTGAATTGATAAATTTTAAACAATACCCAACCCTGGAGACAATGTTGTTCTGTCAGATCCCACTTCCCATGGGAACAAGTTGCTGACTGAGGTAAAGAACTCCAAGTAGGAATAGGTTTCAGAGCCATTTTTCAACTCTAAATCTTTTCCTTGCTGAATCTCAAACTTGTTTTACTTTACAAAGTTGTTGATTAAAGTTATAAATGGGACAAATGGTGGGTGAAGATGTTTGATATGTTTGATTCTTTTGCAGCCACCTGACATCCACATATTTTGCGATCTACATACCCATCCTCGAGGACAACCTCACATTTGTTTTTGGGATATCCCAACTTTTTCTGGAGCTGGAGATAGGTGATCAGTCTCACTTCTCTGCCACTTCCTCATACTCAAATGTGGGTGTTTTATCAAGTTAGAACTAGATGCAAAATGCAGCGAACAATCAGAACCCATCCTTAAGTAGAAGTCTTGTTCATAAGTGAGGATAATATGACTTATTAGTGTAGTCTCAGCCCCTTTTATATTCACTCATAATCAAAGCAACCTTTACATCAAACTGGCTTCATTCAGCCCATCAGGAAGTAGAGTTAAGTGTTAAATGATGCTTTAAGTCATACTTAATAATACTAAGGTACCAACAAATGCCATGATGTAGAAAAGAATCCATCAATAAATATGGTAGGAGTGTGGTGTAGAGCATTCAGCTTGAGTGATAATGTGGTATTTTGGAATATTTTAAAATAGCAACTGTATCCCTTTAATTACCTCCATGAAAAAGTCTTCTGTTAATAAAAGCAAGTGTCCTTGCCAAGCTGGAGACCAGTTGCTACAAGCAAACCATTGGAGTGGGTCTGCAGCACCGTGAGAAGGGTTGCAAGCCAACTACGTCCACTAATTCATGAGCACATGACTTTACTTTACTTTACTTGGCAGACGCTTTTATCCAAAGCGACTTACAAGGGGAAGACACAAGCAATTACCGTTCGGGTTCTGTAAATTATGAGTTACATTATGAGTTACTACAAACTAAGAGCCCCGATAAGACCCAAACTTTGAGGAACATGAGGATCATCTGTGTGTATATGTAGTTGGTAGTTATGTCCTAATCTGTTGTTAATGCAAGAAAATAGGTTGAAGATCTACTTCCCATCACAGGTATCCTCAATGCTGAGCTTTTGTGGCAGTAGAATGGGGTTATCTGAGGTTAGGGAAGGCACTTCAAGAATGCCCTAGCCCTCTAAGACTCTGCAGGGTAACATGGATTTAAGTCACAATCCAGTAGCAACACTGAGCTTTGAATGTGACATATTCCTCTCGGCTGCCACGGCCTCTGTGTTTTCCAGCAGCACTGATTGTTGTGAAATATTCAACCTTTTCTATGAAGAATACAATGTGCCGATTCCACACAATTTATCTCTGCTTCCCCCGCCTCCCCACCTCTGTGCATCTCTTCTCCCAACCTCATCTTCTCAGTCATGCATTCTGTGAACTCTGAGGCTGGTGTGAGTAAAATACCTTTGGCCTATCCATCTCCCTCTCCTCTTTAACATAACCACCTGCTGCCTTTTCTCTCAGCCAAGCTTACCCACAAGGGTTACACTCTTAGCTGTAATTGCACTAGCTAATGATGCATCAGGACTACATAATCCATGTCCTCAGTGGCAGATGAATTTGCAAATGTCTCCCAACATGCTTCCATTATTGGGTCCAGCTGAGAAGCTGGGGTAGAGCCTGGCCCTCAGTGCCTGCAGTGTGACTCTTTTTTTTACTTCTCGCTCTTTCTGTCTCTGCATAGAAAGAAGTCTTACAGGCTGATTGGAGAGTTCCTATGCACGGTTGAGACAGTGAGGCATGTTAATGTTGAGGATTGCTATCAGATGCTGTTATCATTACAGCACCAAGCAGATGGTGCAAGGCGGGAGCAGTAGCCACAGTACATGCTGATGTTTGAATATAGTATTCACTATGGCATATGAGACCTAAGGAATTGGAATCCAAAACCCATCCATCAGCATTTATCTGTCATGAGCAATTACCGTAAGCTATTGGTAATTGCATATGACACGCCTGTCTTGTTATAATAGATGTGCTGGTTACAGTAAACGGGTATTTGGGTTAGGCCTGTACCCATAGGGTGGGCGCAGAAACTCATTATTAGACTGGTGATCGGAATTGGAAGGCATACAGTTTTAAGTTAATTTTCATGACATTTGCAAGATTCCTAGGCGGCATAACACATTGTCTTCTGCATACAAACAAGCACATGTTCAAATCCTTCGTCTGTCAGCTTGTACTGGCATTTTTTTTAAATGTGTGAGTAAAAAAAACGACAAACAACTGCAACATAATTTACACATGGTTTGTGAGTCAGTGTAAGGTAAAACTTCCCCTCAAGTTTGATCTGTAGATAGTTTTCCTTTTTGAACCTTAACTCTTTGTCTATGAACATTCTCAATCTGCTATAAAGTCTAACATTTATTTTAGATTAAGATTTGCCTTATGGTCCAATTAATAATGACTGAAATGTTGCGTTGATTTCAAAAAGCTTCATTATGAAGGGAAAAAACAGCTCCTTACCATAACAAGTATTACAAACACCCAATAACCCGAAAAAGTAGAAGCAGGTACGAGGCCTAGCCAGTGTGGTTTCTGATGCCCTTGTCATTAAAGTGTTAAGCTGAGCAGTGAAGAGTGATTCAATGGGTATACTTCTCCTGGCCAGGTTATGTCTTGCAGCATCTCATAGTGATTACAGACCAATTACAGAGGTTGTGTTGTCCTTGCAGTGTGTTATTATTTTTGAACAGTATCAGTGGATTATATTTCTACGCCAGTAGCTCTAAGACGAGGTATTTATATATATATATATAGATACACACACACACACACACACACACACACACACACACACACACACACACACACACACACACACACACATATATATACAGCTCTAGAAAAAATTAAGAGACCACTGCAAAATTATCAGTTTCTCTGAATTTGCTATTTAAAGGTATGTTTGAGTAAAATTAACATTTTTGTTTTATTCTATAAACTACTGACAACATAACTCCCA
>JAUMHL010000003.1:7395389-7408842 GCA_032362345.1 Sandelia bainsii | reverse complement strand
CTAATGTTTTAACTTAGGAAGTGTTCAGAAATCAATATTTGGTGGAATAACCCTGATTTGCAATCACAGCTTTCATTCAGTGGTCTCAAATCTCTCCAGAACTGTGTGTGTATATGTGTGTGTGTGTGTGTGTGTGTGTGTGTGTGTGTATATATATATATATATAAATGAAATCATTTAAAAATTGCATTGTTTTTTGTATTTACTGATTGTCTTTGTGTAATATTAAAATTTATTTGATCTGAATTATTTAAGTGTGACAAAGGTACAAAATAAACATCAGGACGGAGGCAAATTTACAGCACCGTAGTTGACACTAAGAAAAAATCGAAAGTAAGTGTCATGTGAAAAGTTGCTTTCTGCCTTATAGAGTTTATAGGTTAGCAGGTGGGTGTGTCATTCTAGTGGCTATACTAAATGAAAATCTCTATGCAAATTGGTTCTAGGAATTTGCACAGTGAAGATCTGACAAAGGGGCATGATGACGGTAGTTGCTGGAGTAACAAATCCACCTGCTCGTTTACTGTGTAGGCCAATTGTTAAAATCCCACTTGTTTGCATGACTGAGCTAGATAATTTTCTAAGCATAGACAGGCTTCAGGGAAGAAGGGCATTTTGTTGACTCCCACACTGCATTCAAAATGACTGTGAGAGCTCTTATTTACATCAAGCCTATGCTTTTAAAACATGCAGGGGTGTGGGTTCATCTCAGATTGGCACAGTCTGTTTCAAAGCCAACACGTAATGCAGTCTCAATCCATGGACATTGTTTAGAAAACCTATAATAGTTAATGAATTACAAACTTGACATTTCACCATTGTGAGTCTCCTTTCTCATGCACAATGTTGGTCCATGACCCTGCCAACTGGCATTCAGTCTTTTACCCTGAACTCTGTTCTACACATCCTCTAAGCACTTTGTCTTTATATTTCACCATTTCTTCTCCACTGCTTCTGCCTTTTCTTTTTCTTTTCACGCTTACATTCTTTGCTCCCACCCTTGCCCCTACTTTATTGCTGACCTTACCCTCTCTTTCCCCCCAAATCAGACAGATGATCCTGACAGTCCTCATTAATTGTGTATGATAGCGTTAAGTCTCTAAGCACTCAAATGGGTCACGCCGTTTGGAAGACAGACTACCCAATATCAATTAATGTGACAGTTGAGTGCCTTTCTGCCTTTACCAGTCCAGCTGCCCTCTTCCTTTTTTATTTCCCTTTCACTCCCACCCACCCTCCATTCCCAAGAGGACCACTGTCAGTTCCTCCTTCTTCTGAGCCACAGATAAGGAAGGAATGCTTCTCTAATGTGACAGTCCAGAACAACAGAGCACTGTCTAGCCAACAAAGTGTTTTTTGTTGCCATAAGGACAATGACTCAAGTGCTTTTGTCAGTTCTAGTTGATATTTTCATAATGAAAAGCTATGTAATGCATTCTTTATTATAGATTTAGAGAAAACTGTTAAAAAAATAAACGATACAAAGATTGTTATCCATAAAGCCAAAACTCAAAAGCAAAATGTATTTTGCTGTACAGAAACAATCTCACTCACCTCTAAAGATTTGGGGAGGGACTTGGGTTAGGACTGTGCAATTAATTGAAATTTATTTTCAATTACGGTTTTGGCTTCCAAGGATTAATAAAAACAAGATAATTGAAACAAAGTGATTATTGTGTGTATTCCATTAAGCAATGATCTAGTTAATATAAATCCAGCTTCAGGCTGTGGCATGTTTAGTTTAGCCAAAGATTCCACTCAGCTAGATGGTTCATATGCTAGCAATGTCTAATAGTATCCTCTCTCAATTCAATTTTCAGATGAAAGACAAAAAAACTAAGCCATGAGAAGTAAAAGTTGTAAATTAGTTTTTTCTAATGCACCTGACGCACTTTAATCTCATTTAACTTTTACAACAGCTGTAGCAGAGCACATTTGTTGGCCTTGCCAAGTGGGTTTTAGGGCAAATAAAGATGTTTTTATGCATCTACTCATGGCTGAACACTTTCTGTGTGAGCTTGTCTCAATTTTACATAAGACATCTGTTCTCTCAGTAGCTTTGTGACCATTTATTCTTACTTCACTTCCCACAGAATTTGCACCCGAGGCTCAGGAGTAAATTCTGTGGGAAATGAAGTCTGTTTCCCGTCAATATGCATTTCCTCTTAATCTGGTCCAACCAGTTACCTACTGAGCCTTGGGAGATAGCATTTACTATAATGTTACTTGTTTGCTGCTCTCCTCTGATCAATAGGTTAAAACCATGGTGGATAAAACACGGCAACTGAAGGAGCCACACATTTCTGCCACACTGCCTGTTGAGAGAAAATTGTCAGTAAGGCTTAGTATATGTGAAACTATCAGAAATGTTCACTTTTTTGTTTTGTTTTTCAGTTGAAGTAGAGACTAGTTAAAGTTGAAGTATTTTTTTAAGTTCACGTTGTTTCCCAAGTCGGTGATTAATCGCATTAAAGAACCTCAACCTCAATATTGATCAAAATAATTGTCTTTATGATTTTTGCCATAATTTAAAAGCCCTTACCTGGGCCCTACCACAGAGTTCAATGTAGTTAATAACTATAGAAGTACTTTTGGAAATGGCAGGATACTGCTCCATTAGACACTCCAATCCTTAGAGCCAAGAGGCACACATGGTTGATGTTCATTGAAGTCGATTGGTTGATAAAGCTTATGTCTCCTGGGCATCAGCTAATTAGAGCTATGATGACCTGAGTTTATTACCAGAGGGCAAAGTGCATGGACACACCTGGGACATCACTCACATGTTAAACATAGCCTTCTTTTTTACTTCAGCCAGTGTGTTTTACAGGGCTTTAATTGGATCTTTTCTCATGTGTAGAGGAGACGGGGCCATGAGGCGTCGCCTACTCAGGCCCTAGCTTTTACTGAGTGGAGCATATAATTATTTATAATTTTCTCTTGAAGAACACAACATATCACAGTAATAGATTCACATTCTACATAAAGAAAATGCAAAACATGTTGAATATCTTTTGGGTTGGGTCAAACAAAATTAACAATTCAAGAGTTAACCTTGGGCTCTGTCAAAATGGGCATTTTTCCATCATTTGCTGCTTCTGTCCAAGTTTATAACTGGCTCTATGACAGTTTGTGTTGGTGTAAATAAAAGCCTATATGTTGATCAGTAAACTGTATTGATCATTAATTGCTGAGATATTGATTAGAGCAAAGTGGTGCATTGACTCTGTACAGACAGATCAACACTGCCATTCCTAGAGCGATGTCCCTATTATGGCTGGCTGGCTGGCTGGCTTTCTTCTTCTTGCTAGCTTTCGTGGTGCTTCACTCTTACTTTGTTCCTTCCAGTCACCCACCATTGCTCATGTCTGACACTCAGTCTCTTCTCCTTTTATATTGCTCTGCCTCTCACAGCCTCTCTCTTTTCCCCCTCAGGTATACCCAGGCTTAATGATGACTGCAGGCCTCATCCACTATGTGCTCAACCTGCTCCACATCACGGTCCACATCCGTGATGTGTGCGTCTTTTTGGCACCAGTGTTCAGCGGTCTGACTGCCATCTCCACCTTCCTGCTGACACGGGAGCTGTGGAACCAGGGTGCAGGGCTGCTGGCGGCCTGCTTCATTGCCATCGTCCCCGGCTATATCTCACGCTCTGTCGCGGGTTCTTTCGATAATGAGGGCATCGCCATCTTCGCCCTGCAGTTTACCTACTACCTCTGGGTATGTACAGTTGACACTTTATTTAAATGTGCAATGAGGAAGAATTTTATTGCACATGGCAATTCAATATAGGGAGTCATGTATTTGTAATGTGGCTGTACAGCTCTGTTATGTTATTGAGATGATAGTTTAAACTGATTCTTTATCAGTTCTAATATGCACTCACTCAGCTTCTAAATCTTTTTTAGCAGAGAACAAAACGTCAAAATCTCACACCAGCTAGCTGTGCTATGTTACTTTATAGGGGACGTGATCTATGTAACCAGAAAAGAAGCCCCGTTTTCAAATGTTGCTTGGCCTGAGATGTTGAATTATTTATCAAGACCCTTGAAAGACACATTGGGCATCTTTGATGACCATTTGCAGCCCAGGAAATGGCAAGCTGCACTGTAAAATCTTCACAATAACATGACCTTTAAGAGTAAAATTGAAAATATCTTGGTCTACAGGCTGAATACCCTCCCCACCACCACCACCACCATAACTTACAAAACTGACAAAAGTAATAAAGCTAACAAAAATAATGACATAAAATCACACTTTGCTTTTGATTTTTGAATCAACTGAATATTTTAATACAACTAAGGAAAATGGCAAAATTATAACTAATAGGATTATAGTGATATTAAGTATTAAGTGTTCCCTTTTGCAAAAATTAAGACGTTTAAGGTCCATAGAACTGTAACTAACCTCCGTGGATAGGACCACAAGAGGAAAATCAACCTCTGATTGAACTGAAGGATATTGTGAATGGTTGACAAAAAGCCAGGGACAGCTTCCAAAGAGATACAAGATGAAGTTCAATATGAATGCACGTCAGAGTCTTTTGGAGCATCAGTGGGCTCAGTAGATGACTCTGCTTTTGAAAGAGCAAAATAAGACAGGAACTTGGTAAAATGCTAAAGCTTCTGGGAGAATGGCCTTTGGAGAAATGAGACAAACTGGGGAAAAAAACAAATGCTATACTGTGAAACATGGAAGTTACTTAGTTATGTTTTGGGCTTCTTTGCTGCATCGGGCACTGGGTGTCTTGATTCTGTGCAGGGCAAAATAAAATCCCAGCACTTTCATGGAATTATGGAGTATAACATTGCTCGGTGTCAGAAAGGTCTGTCTCGGTCATCAACAGAATAACACACAGCTAAAAGCTGTGGGTACTTCATTGGTTGTGGGAGGGTACTAACAAAATCACCCAAATTTGTATTTTCACAGTAAGATAACCTTTATGTTGAAGATGTTATAATATTTAAATGAAATATTTTCTTTCAGTGATTAAAACATAATTTGACTAGTTCATTCTTGTTCTGCAACATAGGCCTTCACAGGATGAAGCAATTCACAGATAAGGGGTAGGTGGTAAGAAGGGACTTCTTGAGCTGTAAGAAAGCTTTTCACTTTACCTCAGTCTGTCCACTCCTTTCAGTTGCATCAGCAGCTGCCTTACAGACCCACAGCTATTGTACTGTGAATGCATGTTGTGTGTGTGTGTGTCTGAAATTGAAGAGCTCTGCTTTGCAAACAATTTGATCAGCATCCCCTTCTTCGTCATTGGTGTTAACCTTGACAAGTGTTGATTTTTTTTTTCTTATTTGAATTGATCTGTAGACGTTCAGTGATTAATTTTTTTCCCCTATAAAACCAAGAATAAAAAGGGCGATGCCAGAAAATTTATGTGAAATTGAAAATGCAGGAAGGACGCTTGAGATGGAAAATAACTTGATAATGTGGAATAACCTCCTTAATGAAAGTGAAAGTAATCAGCTCCTTCTTTTAAACCAGGATTCTACTGAGGTGGTTTGAGATTGTGAAGGCAAGAAATTATATTGCCATTATGAAATAATAATTCAGTGAAGGCACCAATAGTAAACCAGTGCAACAGAAATATAAAACAAAAGACTTAACTGTTGTGGAGTAATTTAGATTTAGCTATTTGATGACACTGTTGATACTTTCAGTGTATTATGTACTGTACACTTGCCTTGAATTTCTATGGTTTGTTTTCTTCTGTCCTAAAGTTTACTATTAAATTGAACAGATGTGACCAATACAGGATATTATAACCGTTAATCACAGTAATCTTATTTCTGCTCCTGGGGCTAGAGAGAACTGCAGATACTCTAAATGTATAAATATTATTCCCGGTCATTAGAGCACAGTAGGCATACTTGTTATTTATACAGTATCGTGTCATCTCATTGAGTCTGTAAAATGATTTTCTATTAACAAAATGGCCCAATGTTCCTGTAGTCTACAGTGATAGAATATAGAGATAACAGGTTACAGTGAAGCAATTACAGTCGTCACTGAAAAAAATGTGCACGTGTACAGGTGGATCAGGTGTCAAACGAATATGGCAAAATTTTCAAGTGTCCAAATTTAACATTGTAGATTTTATCAATGTAATACAAATGAAGCAGCATATTAAATTGATATTAAGTAGATGATTTGCAAGCAGTGGCTTGCACAGACTTTATTTTAAAAACTGAGACAGCAACCCACATGCTAGGCATTTTCCCAAATATGCTTACAATAGAGAGAATGACAGTAAAACATAATCTAATTTAAAACAATTTGTACCTATTTCTTGGCTCTAAATATAAGTATGATTTTGACTGCCTTCCAGTTTTTATGCTACTGTGTATTGTTAAAACATATTTCAACAGTAAGAATATTTGTATTGGTTTTAGTTATATTTTCATTTTTGCTTCCCTGTCTTTGCACTGCTCCTGCTGCTCAGTTTACTTTGACAAAGTGTGTTTTCAAAGCTTTGGTATCTTTGTTATCTAGAAAGGATTACTGCATGAGATGATGCAACAGTCCTATTGGAACCAGTAGACACTCATGCAAATAAGCCACATGTCTGTTACTGACCAACTGTAGGTGGTTTGTTTGTATGGAGATACATAATTTAAGGCAGGTTCATATCAATCGTAAGAGTTGCAAAAATAAGACTTTTATCCAAACTAGATTTATTAGTCTTTCCCATTATACCCGTTGCAATCAAACGTGACTGCCTGCAGGTGAGGCAGGATAACAGTTCTATCTTAGCTGGTAGTGACTCAGATTCTGTACAGACAGTCAGAACTGAGCCAGGCAATTGTTAATCCTAAACTATCCGCACAACAAATGCAAAGACATAGTTTCCTGATCATCACAGATGTTTAATTGGTAAACAGAAAATTATAGTCTCCTGTGTGTGTGTATAAAGATGTTATAAGAAGCTCATTATTGAAATCTTGACTGCTGTTTTTACATAAACTAACTGCCAGTGGAATTCTCAGTTGAAAATTGAGACAAATTTCTTTCATGTGCTTGATCTGCTGAATAGCAGCGCAGGTCCATGTTAGACAGGCTGATGAGCAGGGAAACTGGTTCTGTTTTCATCCACATATTGTTCAGTAAATGAACAGAAAACAGCTTTGATTATGTATGCCACAGGCAGTCAGCGCGAGGTTATATAGCAGCTCGTAGGATATTTGTCCAATTTTTATTTTCCCTTCAAGGTGTTGATCTTCCTTTATGCTGGTGCATAAAGTCATGCTGTGCGGTGGCGGCTTTCATCCAGGTAGAAGTGGTGATGTTGGTATTTCATCATGTCATGCCTTACTGCTGTTTGTCACAGTGTAACAAGCTTGGCAGTTGTTGCCACAGGGCTGGAAGAGACTCTTTATCCATCCAAGGATATAGCCATTCCAGTTTATGTCACTTTGTCAAATTGTGCATGGATGCATCTCTACATGTGGTTTTAAGATAGTATGAGTCCCTATGCTTGTTTGTGCTTGCACACAACTCTGACCCTTTTTTGAACTTGTTCATTGTCACTGACCTGGTAATGAACTAGAGTTTAATGTCCAGATGGCTGGCTGAGCACGCCTCTTGTTGTCTATAATTTAAGTCCAGGTACCACACGACTGGCTCAGCTGAGCAAAACCACACAGCTGACAGTGTCACTCCCTGGGAGAGTTTTTATTGGCCCCAAAGTATTCAGGTTTTTTCACTTTTTGCACGCTTTATCGTGTTGTAGATTTAATTTCATATGAATAAAATTGCTATTTTAATCAATTTCAGTGAAGAAAAACTGAAGTCTCACATTTATGAAAATATTCAGACCCTTAATGCAGTGCTTTGTAAAAGCTTAGAAACAGACCCTCGCAGGAGCAGGTATATTTTTTACCTGAATTTTTAATCTTTACATCTTCTAAGCACTTAGAAGCTACAGCTGTTGTCGTTTTTGATGGCTGCAGTAACTATTGTTGTGTCCATGTCCTGATCTTCTGTAGACAAAGAAAAGTCTGAAGCTGGGTTCACTCAGATTTTGACTAAAACCTCTTCACTGGGTTCAGCTTGAGCAGAGGAGACGAGAAGAAAGCTAAATCTTTGGATAATATTAATACGTTTAGATTTCATTAGCAGACATCTATAGGAAGATTTAGATAGTTGACTGTTGACATTAATCCTGGAACCTACTTATTCCTTTTGATAGCAACAAAAAAGGTATTCTACTGAAAGTAACAGTAATGTCGTTGATTCACAGCAGTTAATGTTACATGATGTTACTGTTCTTTAAGAATATCAGCGAGCAGCTCAGCTGGTTTATTTTTTGCACTTCCTTATCGAATTCTAAGGGACTGCATATAAATTTAGGAGAACCAGAAACATATGATGACAGAGACAGTGTTACTGAAGTAACGAGATGCGTCTTCATTTGGTCAAGTGCCTAAATTCAGATGTTTCTTTTTATTCATATATCACTCAATTGTTGATACCAACTGCTCTGGACTGGAACAGACTCGGTTCATCTTGGCCAGATCGGTCTTAATTCAAGACTAAATTAGCCTCACAATTGTAATGTTTTTTGGCTGCTTTATGTATTCATCATTTTTCAACATATACATCCAGCCTAGTCCTGTACAGTGCATTGTAGTTTTTTTTTTCCTCTAGAACATCAAGGTATTTTCATTCTGCGTCCATTTTCTTACAAGGAAATGTGTATTAGGGTGTGTTAGGGACATGTTTGTCTCTGCTTTATTATAATGGCCTCTTGTCATCCTTTGTGTATGGTCAATACATCTTCAACTGAGGCAGGTGTTTCTTGCGGCAGCCATCACCACCTCTTAAGGTGATGTGTCAACAGCAGAGCAGTGTCATTGGGGAGAAAAAAAAAATCCCTCTTCACTCACGTCCCCCGTTCTATTTGGCAAGGGCCCTGAAAAACAATCATCCTGGCCATGGTCCACTGCTTCCTATTATCAGTCTCATTTACCCACATTTGTCTTTGCATTTCCCTTCCCTCCTCTCCATCGTTCTTCCATCTCATCTCTCTTTAATTGTCTTTGTCTTCCTTTGTGCCTCCTGTTTTGCTCTTGTCATATTCTGCTTTTTGCTTTTTCTTTATTGTTTTCCCCACCTTGCTATCTCTTCCTGTATGTCATCATTGTCCATTTATTTTTCTTCCACTTGTCTTTATGCAGAGTCCTCTTCTTCCAAATGTCAAAAATGCACAGAGCCATTCTCTCAAGCCTCAGCCCAATCTTCATTATCCAGCTCCTTCATTTTATCCGCTAATAACCTGTTCAACTCCTCTCTTAATCTCTGTGTCTACCCCCCTCCCAACACACACAAACTCACACACCCTCCCATAATCTATAATTGAATCCCTCATACCTGGGAGAACTGTTCTTTTTAGCAATATGTTTAGACACTTCAACACTCACACACAGTTATATTGCCTTACTGCTTTACTCTAACCCTATGCACTGTGCACAATGTGCACTGTGCTTTTATTGTTCTAACTATAATTCCATGCTTTCTCTCTGGTATTGCACTGTGTGACTTCTGTGTCTTCACAAAAAGACCAGTGGCTAGGAGAGCAGTTGGAAGAATGGGGTTTAGGTACCAGTTGAACATGGGTTGTACATGCATTAAGTCGACAGCACAAGTATGCACGCTAGCTTTGGCCCAGCTTGAGTGGGAATGTTGTCCGAGGAAACCTTTGAACATTTATTCTCAGTCCAAGTTATTTTGTCACCATCTTTGTTTTCACCATTAAACAAAAGAAGACTTGACATGGAGCCATGTTTGTCTTGTTGTGCCTATAAAACTAATGTGGTCTAATGCAGCAGTCCTGCAATAAATAATTTCTTCATGAAAATATTGTTTGTGTTAGATTTTTATTGAAATTTATACTAGTGTTGATTCAACTGTATGATAATTTTGGAAGATGCAGTTTGTGTCACCTTTGGACTGTGTCATAGAGGTGTTTCTCAGTCAGCACAGTACTGTATAGCTCAACAGACTATGTCCTCCAAATTAATTAATTTTTTCTTTTAAGATGTTTTTTGTTTTGCATTTTAGCCTTTATTAGACTGTGAGAGAGGCAGAGAAAGAGAGAGAGAGGGTGTGACATGTAACAAAGGTCTTCAGTCGGACTCGTACCAGGGATGTTGCGGATACATGGCATCTGCACGAACCACTAGGCTACCAGTGCACGCCAATAAACAATTTTCCTCTGGTATTGATAAAGTTTTTTGAATCTTGAATCTGGAACAATAAAGTTAAAATAAAATTTTAAAAAAACTGAACATTATAACCTTTATTATAGCAGATTTATATTACACTGCATTTGTTTTTGTGTGGTCTATGGTACCTAATAAACTTAGATTCAGCTCATAGAAGGCCAACACAGAATAGTCCAATGTTTAGTTCTTAGGCATTATAGGTGTTCTTATTTGTGTGTTTTGGGTTTTGTTGGAGGACTCATGATCCACAGCTGAAACAGGGCTTTCTGACAGTGGGCAGTACGTCTCGCTATGGAATTCCTTGATTTTATTATGCCCTGCACAGATTCAAGGCACCCAGTGCCAGATGCAGCAAAATAACCTTAACATAAATGAACCACTTCCATGTTTTGCAGTAGTTGTATTGTTCTATTCTTTGCAAGCTTCATTTTTTTTGTCTGAATGTAGAGAATATGTGACTTACCAAAAACATTTTTTGGTCAGATCTGTCCAAAGGACATTCTTCCTGAAGCATTGTGGCTTGTCAATGTCCATTTTAGTAAATTCCAGTCTGTTTTTAATCTTTTTCTTTTAACAGTGCAGTCTTCCAGGTACCTTGACCTTGGACTGAAGCTTTTTTCTCTTTAGAAGTTGTCCCTAGCTGTGTCTACCATCTGCACTATCCTTTTGTTAAATTTGATGGCGATTTTCCTCTTGTGGCTGCATCCAAGAAGGTTGGCTATAGTCCCATAAACATTAAACTTAATGTTTGCAGCTGAAGTTACAGGGACAATAAGCTGATTTTAGATGGTCTTCTAGCCTTTACCCTTAACATGCTTGGCTATATTTTTCCTTCTGAGCTCCTCGGATAACTCTGTCCTTTGCTTTCTCTGGTTGAAGTTTATTGTGGTGTACACAGTGATACCAAACAGCAGAGTTCTCCATTGAAATAGGCCGAATGATTACAAGATTGAAGGCATGTGTTGCTAATTACATGAAATGCTTAGTTTGAAGCATCAGTATAATCCAAATAATAATCTTTTCCAGGAGTACCAGTAATTTGGTCCAGTTCATTTAGTATACGTTTTCTTTGCATTACTCTGACACACTAAAGGTGATTATATTTTAATTTCATGAAGCATTGTTTCATTAAGCTGTCTGTAAATCACTGGATCAGCATACAATAAGAACAGGAGGTAGTTCAGCCTTTAATTATTACTGGGGTTCAGATGTACGCACTCAAGATAGAAGTGAAATCAACTACCAGTGCATGTAGTATTAAAACCACCCATCTCCTTTAGAGAAATAAATCTCATCTTAATGGAGCTTTACTTCTATTCAGCAAACAACAAAGCCCTAAATCGTCATTTCCTTCTTTCTGCAAAGGTAATTCTACAATCTTATAGGAGAATGATAATCAGGTCAGCCCTACTTACTGTGACCAACCTCAACGCACAGGGAAACCACTGCTTGAGCACAGTTTATTTCTGCATAAGAATGCATAAAGAATCTACCTGTGCACCTGATTGATTAGTGGTTGATCCAGTGGTCTCTCTGCGACACTCTGCTGGATATCTGGGCGCAGAAAGATCATCTTGATCCAGTGGTAATTGATTGTCCTGTATCAATTGTAATATGAGGCATTGCTGGATGGACAACCCACTTACCCTACTTGTCAGTGGTACCCTATTAAGTGTGTGTGTGTGTTGGTTTTTACATGTTAATGTATTCACTTGCCTTGCCTTTTTCAGCCTGTGGTAAGGAAGGGGAGTTTATTTACAAGGCTCACAAGGCTCTCCCTCTCTCTCACCACAGCTGGTTGTTGCATATCTGTTGGGATCATTAAACTGTGATCATTAAACTACTTTTAAAGATGCATCAAATATGTTTTTGTGTCACATTTTCTATCTCTTTTCAATGTGAATACAAGTTTTACACATTTTCATTTTACGTTTGAGTTTCAAAATACATGTCTTTTAAATCCATTAGATCATAGAGTAAACAAACCTTTTTAATAGGCCTTTGTTTTTTTGTGCAGGGGAGCGTAAAACGAACACAAACTGTGGGTCTAGTACCAGAAATAAAGAACAATGCTACATGTCTACTTGTCCTATCTGGTGTTGAAGGAAATTGCCAATGCACTGCTTTGACAGTGGATGATTTTCTGCTCTTTCTTTCTCTTTAGGTGAAATCAGTGAAGACAGGCTCAGTATTCTGGACCATTGGCTGTTGTCTCTCTTACTTCTACATGGTAAGAATAGTTCAAACATTAATAGGAAAAAAAAACTCGAGAACTTTGATCTGAAGGTACAATGATTGTTCTTTCATTAGTACACCCATACTTTGCACTTTCAGGACAAATTTGGTTTCACTTATAGCTGCAATGATGTATGATCACAATATAAATAATTTTTCTATGTAAAATTGCCAAACATTGCCTAGTTTCAGTTCATTGTTTGTGAAAAAATCGGTTTTATGTTGTTGTAAATGGAATATCTTAATATTGTATTGTAGGTCTTTTTGCCTATTGGTCAAACAAAACATTAAAACACTATTTTATTAGCACTACTTTCTGACATGCCAAATGATTAATAGAGAACAATCAGAAGATTAATTCATAACCTTTAGTTAACAGCTCTAGTGTAATTTAGTTTTTTTTAAATCAATTTTCATTCCAGTTCCACATTGATTGTAGCACTTGGCAAATCCTCTTTCTATTTCTTTTCCTATTATTTATTTGATAATTTAATTGTAAATTATCAAATAAATAATGGGGAAAGAAACGTCTCACAGGCAATAAAGGATTCCTTCTTATTAGTTGACATTTAAATGGGGAAAAATATATATGTGTGTTTGGATGGATGGATGGATTTGTCGATGTCCTCTACATGGATGACATCAAGCTGTATGCCAAGAGTGAACGAGACATCGAGTCACTGATCCACACCACCAGCATCTACAGCAATGACATCGGAATGTCATTCGGACTGGATAACTGTAGTCGGATGGTAACGGAGGGGGAAAGTAGTCAGAACTGAGGGGATCTTACTTCCAGAAGGCAACTTAGCAGACATTGAGGATAGCTTCAAGTACCTTGGAATCCCGCAGGCAAATGGGAACCATGAAGGAAAGCAGCAACTGTCAAATACCTGCAACGAGTAAGGCAAGTCCTGAGAAGTCAGCTGAATGGGAAGAACAAGATCCAGGCAATCAATACCTACGCCTTACCAGTC
>JAUMHL010000003.1:7353205-7395289 GCA_032362345.1 Sandelia bainsii | reverse complement strand
TATAGTGCATTTTAGGTTCATCCTGAAATTTCACCCGAAAGCCAAATATCCCTAACTTTTTGTGAGTAGTGTATATATTTTTAGGCTACGCGTTACTGTAGTTAACTCACAGGAAACTCAACCCTGTGGAGGACTCTTAAAATTTCATCACGTTTTTCTTCTAAGTCCTTTTTCCAAGACGAGATTTAATGGAAGTTATTCATGAGAGTATGACTCCTTTATATGAAAAGCTAACATTAACTACCTTGTGTCACTCTGTGGATGCTTTCTACGTAGTTTTCTCCTCTTGATTCTTGCTATTTTCTCTCTGTTTATAGCGCATTGTGGGACAGTAATAATCATCCATGAGAATATACAGTGGACTGTAAATAAATATATGAATTAAACAAAACTTCAAGGCAAAGATTTTGCACCAAGGATTTTTAGTCATCGACTTATTCATGTATCTCAAGGAATGGTTTCAGCCCTAGTTGACACAAACTGACCATCCAAACAAGATGTTGATGGAGAAATGTTTCTCAACAAATGTCCTGTGATGGTAATGCTGGAGTGTCATTACTGTCTTCTGTCTAGCAGTCACATGTTAGTGCATGGCAAAAAAGGAGGAGCAGTTTAGGCTGTGTTTTCTGCATTATTTATGAATTCCGGCACAAGCCCATCAGGGGGTTGATGAGAGAGATGAGATAAAAAGCCAATCCAGACACACTGCCTCAGCGACAAATTGTTTGCATGTGTTTGAGGGAGCAATAGTGCCTATGAAAATCTCCAAATTCTTGCTTATTCCAGGCTAAATCTCTGTGGCCACCAGTGAGGCAGATGTCAAATGAAACAGATTACCGAAATCCAGCTTCATTGATCACACTGGGCCACAGCATCCGAGGAGGGGTAGAGAGGATTGGAGAAACAAGGATAGGAAAGGGTGGATTGATGGAAAGATAATTAGAGTAGGAGACAAAACTGAGAGTGGAGTCAGGAAGAGACAAAGGAATAGACAGGTGTGGACAGATAAAGGGGGAGAAGGATAGAGGAGACAGAGTGATGGAGAGAAATTCAGAATGGTAAGAATAGACGGTACACTATGATGTAACTCCTGCACTATCCTGGTCAGAAACAGTGGAAACATTGAGTCTCCGTGCTTTTTTCTCCTTATTACAGCTTTCTCTTCACACCGTCCCTCTCTCTCCTCAGCAATAGGGTTCTTTGCACAGTATCTGCAGCCCACCCACTGTTGCAGATAAGTCCTCTACCAGGAAAGCAACTGACTAGGCTTGTATGTCTCCATCAACCTCCCAGGAGTCCCCACTGTCTCCTTTTGATCTTACGTGTAAAATGCTGCATACACTCGTTGACCCACACTACTTTCTTCGACCCAATCACCTTACACTGTCAATTTGATCAGGATTCAGTAAAGGCTACATTTTCCGCGGGGCCTAATCGAATGTGACTCCTAAGGCAGATATAGAGACAAAGAATGAGAGCCCCCTGCCTGGATATTGGCATAATCGGAGGAAAGAGGACAGAAGGACAGGATTAAGGACAGGATCAGAGCAATAGAATCTAGTGATGGACAGGAGCTACAGGAACCATTTGGGTAGCTGCGTAACATACTCCTTTCATCCCTCCAGGGGTAACGGGAGTGGGTGAGGGTGAGGCGAGCGTGAAAAACAGGACAGCCAAAGCAGCATGGATCAACAGCATTTCATTGTTCATTCCCAGAGCTTTGGCTTACTTTTCTCTCCAAACCTGTCACAGCCTCAACTAGGAGAGCAACCTGTATCGTCAGAGCACATCAAAGGCTGTTTTGCTTAATCAAATATTGTTTAAATGCTCTAAAAAAAAAAAAAAAGACTCTACAAGGTAATTGTGTGGAACAAGATATGGATCTGGGCTTATGGAGAATTGGATATGGATGTCAATCTAGTCAGTGGGTTGGTGGGTCTGTCTGACCCATGAAAGTGCCGTGAAATTTGTTTTAGACATTCATGGTGGATTTTGTGCCAACTCTCACATTTTATGGATTGCAGTCAAATTTAAATTGTTGACCTTGATCATAAAGTGTGTTTTTGTTTTGTTTTAAATGTCATCTTAAATGACTCAAAGTCACTGCTGATATTACAGAGGATACATTTGGCAAATAAGCACATGCAAAAGCATAGTAACATTCATTTTCACAAATAAACAGAAGGACGCCCAGCAAGAGCAAATAGTCTGGAAACACTGCACTCACAAATGTATATATTTACACACACAGTAAGCCCCTTATTCCTGCTGCATGCTGTGTTCTCTATCCTCTTCCGAGTGGCTCTGTGGTCATCAGATTAGCCTGGTATGAAATGCAGAGAGCGATAACGGCTAAAAGACTTTTCTCTAAACATTTTCTGATCCCTGCCCTCAGCAGTTAGCCTGTGACTTGAGCAGAGAGCCATAATTTCAAATAGAGCCAGTTGGTGCTCACAGACATCTCTATACACTATATACACACGCAGCTTTGTTTTTTGACAATAGACATTCATCTTTGCATGATCCTCTAATATGACCTTTAGGACTGAAATGGTTCCTTGAGTAACTCAAATAACTTGTTACTAAATATCTTTGATGCAAAGTCTTTGCCTTGATGCTTTATATAAATTTATGGATTAAACACAGTCCACTGTATTTGACATGGAAGATGACTGCTGCGCAGTGCACTACACTGTGGTGAAGATTGCAAAATGAAGGGAGAGAATAGCAAGTGTCGAAGAGGAGAGAGAAAACTATATTAATGTTGAAAGTCTGGGATCACATCAACATGGGAAAAAAAGAAAACTGTGTCTATCTGTAAAACTAATCTACCACAATAACACAACTTCAAACCTTCAGCATCTCAGCTCATTGTAACTGATATGTGCTATGATACTTAGTGCACACATTCATGGTGTGTAGTGGACGAGTTCTAATAACTTTGATCCACTAGCTTTACCTACTAGGTCATGGCAAACTACATTCTACAACTATAACACAACAGTGGTGCCTTGTTTAGTGTTCAAATTTGAAGTCTTTGGTGCTTTGCAATTTGAAAACTTTGAGCCAAAGCAGAAAACACGCCTTAAAATAATGTTGTGTAACTTTGACTCTCTGAGTCAACAGTGCACCTCACTGATTCCACAAAGTTTTAACTCTAACTGAGATTAATATTTTAAGGAGGCTTTTTAATACAGTATGTTTACCTTGAGGAAAAACTAGTGTGGTTGGCCTGTTTTTGTAAATTAAAACATTTCTTTGGCCATCTTTGCTGTTCAGATAAGATTCCTGCCACTTGTATTTTGGATTACACTTTTGTCTCATCGTTGTCAGGTTGAGGAGAGAGTAGTTTAAAGGATCTGTTCTGACTTTGTAACAGATACAAATACAGTGAGGGAATTTGGATTGAATTTGAATTTGATTGTCTCTTCTGTCCATATTATTCCTGGCTATACCATGCAGTTTTACAATGCACATAGCAGATATGTTCATATGTTGTACTTAGTCAAGCTGTGCAGTCAGTAGTCTCCATCACTGTTTCACAGACTCGATCTGCCGTCCATGTGTCAACAATGAAATGACTCTTAATTTAAAGTAATCTTTGGTATTCATTCAGGTTATGGTTCACATGCAACTAATTGGCTGTCACTATCTGAGAGAACAGATGCAAACAACTGCCAGAAGATAATTGCACCTAACTATTCAGCAAAGAACTTATTTGGGAGTTTTTCTTTCACTCCCTGCCTTAATGTAGCATATTAATGTTTTTATCAATTAGACATGATGTGCTCGTTTTTCCTGTGATTGCATAAGTGTAATGAATGCTCTTTTCATCATGCTTAGCAGGTGCATTGGGGCCTATTCTGACAAGCTGCTGTGAATAAAGGATCAAACAATTTGCGCATATGCAATCCCTTTTCAGTTTTAATTCACTCTCCCTGTCTGCCGCCTCTCTTTTTTGTTTCATTTTCTACCACTTTACAACTCTTCTTTCTCATTTCCTCTGTCCTCTCTCTCTTTCTCTCCCTCCCTCCACTTTTTCTGTATTCTTTCACTCTTTCCCTACGCTCTTCTGACTTTCAGTCTAGTGCTCTCACCGTTTCCATTTGCCCTTTGCTGTAGTCAAGTACAGCCAATTGAAAACTTGTCAGTGAAGTTTATGTGGAGCTGTTTTATATCCCACACATCCATGCTGTCATACTTAGGGAACCACCTCAAAAATGCTTGAGGTATAAATTGAGTGGAGCTTTTAAAGTCACTGATCCACCTCACATTTTACATCCAACATGTAAAGTATGATCGCCTAGTATTTATAGATTCCATATAAGCTGTACTTTTATAGCTGTGTGTCTAATGAAGAAGCAATAAGATATTTTTACATCCCCTCATGATTCTGCTCAAGGTGTTTAAGCATACATATAAGAAGAGCTACTTGTGTGGAAGAATGTATTATTATTATTTAATTCAAAATTTGTTTGAGAATGGAGTTCATATGCAAGTCACATATTTGCACTTATTTAGATTAACTTTTTTTTATTGTTAATTATAGCTGTAACTGTTAGCTATTGATCAGTAAATTAATTTGTGTTCATTGTTTTAATAATGGTTTAGTCATTTTGTCATTATGACTTTGTAGGCGTGGCGGGCAGCATAAAACACTCAATTCCCAAGCTACAAAAGACTGTGATTGCCCATGAATGCACACTTATGGTGAACTATCTAGTCTACATTTCCATATTCCATTCCAATGTATGGAAGCAACAGAGAGCAAATCAACAAAAATCCTGTAAGAGGATTTGGGTTTGATGCCAAAATAAATTAGACATGTTATTGGAGTTGTGTGATAAGCAGGTGTATCCAAAACGTCACCAATTGATGAAGAAAAACAGCCCTCACAGACTATTATAATAAAAATGTATGTAATAAACAATTTGTTTCTAAATAGTTTTTTGCCTAAGAGGTAAGAGCATGTTTCCTCTGTACTCCTAGATTTCAGTTTATGTACTAAAAAGGAGATTCATGGTTTTCATGGATTGGTGACACTATGGGAAAACCTTTTGTATCTCAACTGAAATTAGTTTTGATTAGCTCACTTTATTTGAAGGAAACCTGACATCTTTTCTGCAAAACTAATTTGTAGCATTTCATCTGGAAAGCCTCCACCCAGCAGGATTACCTAATATGAAACAGAAAAACAAATTGAATAATTGATCATGTAGGACGTTTTTCATTCTCTACAAATAAAAAGAATGAGAAAGGACAATGTACACATTATATTCACTGACATGTATCTGTCTGTTTGGTTTCCAGGTGTCAGCATGGGGAGGTTATGTGTTTATTATCAACCTGATCCCTCTGCATGTGTTTGTGCTGCTGTTGATGCAACGCTACAGCAGAAGAGTTTACATTGGTAAGTTGTGATACACAAACGCGCACAAGCAATTACAGCAGACAACTTTTAGTGTGACATTATGTTTAAAACTCCCCCACATTCAGTAGCTGAAATGCTAAGTGTTTTCAAATCCTCTCTCGTTACAAATGTATGCAATAAACAAACCCCTTCTCCCTCCCGTTTGTCTTCCAACAACTTTGCCAAGCGTTTGACCCCTAAACCAATCGCAAATGCCCAGTCCCGCTCATGCTCATCCCTCTACACTGTAAGCATTCAATCATCGGCAGTACAGACATCCACACACCCACACACCACTTAACAGTAAATGCAGCCACCTGCTACCTGATCATCTTCATTTTGTTTTGTTTTTTTGTGACTATCAGAGGCAGAGCCCTGGTGAAAAGGATAGGCCTGTTTCGACACACGCATTCCCAGTTTCACAGAGCACATGGCAACTCCAGCGCATTATTCGTTTGCTCAGAGAATTCACGCTCAGTCCTTCAGACTATCCACACATCCGTCGCCAGCTTAGCTGTGAGCTTGCAGCAGGCACTCCTGTGGGGGTCAAGATAAATGGTACCATGTCAAGTATCATTTACACACGATTATATGTTGTTCTCACTTTAACTACAAAGCATAGTCTTTGAGAGCTCTGAAAATAAATTGTGGCCCCTTCATATTGAGAGGGCTTTGACCTGCCTCAGCTCTATCTCCAAACAGTTCTTCAACAACGATATTCTACTTACCGATGCAGGACTATTAGACAAAGTGGGAAAATTCCCTTCCGCTTTAACAGCTCCTCAGAGATATATGCGGCCTCAGCGTCATCCAGTAGCCTAATAAACCTTTTGGTAGCAAATGGGGAGTGGAGAAATATATTTAAAGATATATTCTGTTGACACAAAAGACATTAGGTTGTCAAGCACTTTCTATATTCCTCACCTTCCCTCCTCACTTTATCTTCCAGCTCCTCCTTTCAGAGCCAGGTGTCTCTCAGTCACAATGAAGGAAAATACAGAAGGAAAAAAGAAAATGATTTAATAAAATGCCTCGCAGTCTCTGTTTCCTCACAATTCATCTCTGTCTCTGTCAATAGCAGATGTGTGAGAAAGAGATTGCTGAGGGCGGTCACAACTACTTCAAAAACGAGACACACTCTTCAGGAAGAGTATGAAATCTTAATTAAGCTGGTGCAACTGCGAATCAGTTCCCCCCAGCTACAAAGGTGGGAGTTGCACTGTTCTCAGCTCGTCTCACTCCAGGCCTCCCTGCCACACTGCGCCGAGCCAGCTCCCATTTTCTCAGTAAATGACATTAGATTAGGTATTTTGTATTTATTCCCTCTGAGGTGCGACAGTGAAAATCAATAAACTTTAAATACCTCTATTGAGGTTGATTTCTCTTAGTGGGACGCAAACTGGAGCGGAGGAGTAGAATTGAAGGTTTTTATTAGTGCAATAGTTTATTTTGGTTGTTTAATTTATTTTCTGGTCTACCTCCTCTCAAACTGTTTCTCTTTCTTTGTCTCTTTTCTCTTCACAGCCTACAGCACTTTCTACATTGTGGGTCTTGTACTGTCAATGCAGATCCCTTTTGTCGGCTTCCAGCCAATCAGGACCAGTGAGCACATGGCTGCTGCTGGTAAGTCTTACTTGCTGTACCTGCAGAATGTCTTATCCTGCATTGTTCAAGTTCACTTTTAGAAAATTTCAGCATTAATGAAATTCAGTGAGCAATGATGAAGTCAGCATTTCCTCCAAATGTTGCTGCTTGAGCTTCCCAGTCATGACTCAGTCATTTCTTTTCTCACCAAATATCACAAGTACAATTGCACAAGCATTTTTCCTTTTATTGTACCTGAATCAACAATAAGCAGACTTTTATCATGCATAACTATGAATTATAGTGAAATTATTAGGACTTAACATTATACCAAACATTTCTGTTTAAATCTACAGTAAGTAATTTAGTTGTTGTGAGTTTTGTACATTGATACCAAGCAGATATTGTATTTCACAGCTTTCTTGTCAACTTCCTCTATGCTGTTACCCTGCTGAAATTCATGCATTATGTGTGTGTGATTTTACATGATCTACTTGCTTGTTATCCAAAGCACCTTACAGCACCAGAGATGCACACAGGTAAACATTGGTTGCCTTCAGCAGGAACTGATTCCCCCTACCCTGACAGCGTTAGTTATGCTCTGTCTGTAAAAGAGCACAGGACCGTCCTAGAATTGACAAAATACGCCACCTATATGGGCTTAGCACTTTAAGTACTTTTCATTTTTGGCTTGTGGTTAGTTTATTGACGCGTGTTCAGTTTCGCCTCTCAAGATTGGGTCCATCTGCTCCCTGACAGCATGGATGGGTGAGTATGTATGTGCACAGTTCTTGTGTTCACTTACATCCTGTTTGGCAGAGGACGCTAAGCAGCACCTTTTTTGAGAATTCTTTCAACACTGCAGCAGGCGTACGTTGAAGTGTCCCTGTTTCCTTTCCACAAACAGCGTTATGAGAGGCTTTGAAGAGCGAACCACCAAAAATCATTTCTGCCTCACTCTGTTTTTTGCTCCCCACTCTCTATCTCTCAAAGATAGTGTTTTTATGTCGCCAGGGTAGCAGCTGCTCAGAACATCTGGTGGTAGCATTCAGGGAGCACAGTGGGAGACAGGAAGAGAGTGCCATGGACCTGTCGGTACCTTGGAGATGTCTGTCCCTGAGGCAGGAAAGCAGGGTGGCATAGAGTGACAATCGTGTTAGCACTATGGCGGCTCTCCAGGAGACAGTCAGGGGCTTAACCTTGGAAATTGGTGAGACTTGCCATGGGCGGTGGTGGTCTAGCAGAGGAGTAGGGTGATTTCACACAAGGTTTGTCAAAGGATGGGAGGTGACGAAACAGAGGGAAACTGGGTCTCTTTTCAATTTTTTATGTCGAATTCACCAGACAAACTAAAACACACTGGAGAAAACAGCACTGAGGAAGAGCCAGAGCAAAAGGAGTGGAGTAAAGTAGTCTGACCTGCTGCAAAAAAAGACAAGCAGAGGGAAAGAGGAAGCCTAATTTACACAAATATGACTCATGCATTTGAAATATGTTGTCCTGCGGTTTTTGCTTTTCACATCTGCATGAACGGCCAAAGGGGCTGTTGCGAACTGCTTTGTTGAGAACTCTGCCAAACAGAATTCAGACAGCGGTGCTTCTTAACCACGTAAACCCACTTTGTACCCTGCAGGAGGCAGCATGAATCAGGGCCTGCTCAGATATTCAGTGCAAGTATTTTTTGTGTGCTTTCTCATTCTTTTGCTCCCCTCTGTGGCTTTTCCTCAGGTGTGTTTGCACTTCTTCAAGCTTACGCCTTCCTGCAGTACCTGAAGGACAGGCTGACCAGACAGGAATTCCAGACACTTTTCTTCCTTGGAGTCTCTCTTGCTGCCGGCGTGGTCTTCCTCACAGTGATCTATCTCACATACACAGGTTTGCCTGCTCTCATGTTTTCATGTGTATCTAAGTAAGGATGGAAAACCTTGTCATTTAGTCTATTTTTTTGTCCTTAGAAGTAGAGTCAGTCAAGTTTCAGTCAATCATGCATTCATATTTCAGTCATACATTCTCAGGTTGTTTTTGATTAAATTTTTTAAAACTTAAATCACTATTTTCTGGTACTTATTTTCTGGTGTGTACACACACACACACACAAACAAACACACACACAAAAAAAAAAAAAAAAAATTGTCTAGCACAATTCCTAGCATGTTTTTCTCTTGACAAGTTTGGGTCTTATCAGGACTCTTAGTTTGTAGTAACTCATAATTTACAGAACCCAAATGGTAATTGCTTGTGTCTTCCCCTTGTAAGTCGCTTTGGATAAAAGCATCTGCCAAGTAAAGTAAAGTACTTTAAAAAAGAAACCATCCTTCGTTTTGTGCAGTTGCACATGCAAAATGGTAAATATATGAAGTACCAACAGTACTGTATTTTATTAATGAGGTCTCAGTGACATGGTGTCAGATCATTTTTCCAATAATGATGTGTGAATGTTTAAATGAAGCTACTGCCAAGAAAAAAAAACTTAAGTCTTCCACTAGTTTCTCCTAATTTTTTCCTGGTGCAGTCTTGACTATTAAGTATTGGTGTCGAGATCACTTCTCATTTATAACTTTTTAATGATGTTGTACTGCTATGATAAAACAGGAGATGGTAATGGTTTCACCCCCATCTGTTTCTGTTTAATAGTATAATATGTAATAAAATTCCCTGAATTTGGCTGGGATTTGGTGGACAAATAGCTTTTTGTGCAAGGATCAGTTGATTTGATTTTGATTATGATCCAGATCTGGGATTTCAGCCATTTGCGATTGTTTTCTTTTTTTTAAGCCAAATTTACAGTGTGTTTATACTCTATCCTCTGATGGTCTGACCTCCAGACCTCCCCAGTGGGCTGCTAATCAGTTTTTGGTTTGTTAGAAAATTAAACCTGGAAGGCAAATGATAAATAAATATAAACTGAGACAAATGCTCCAACTTTGCAAGTTGAAGAACTGTTGTGGTCTATTGAGTACCTTTTTGTGAACTTGTATATGTGCTGTCTTGACTGGCTTGGTTGAACCGTGATGCATATAGCCAGCTGGTTCAACGTTGTCCTCGCCCTCTCCACTAGTTTCAGCTCTGCATTTGTTTGTGGTCGCAGTATAGGTCTCAAAGTTAAAGACCTTTCCACTCTTGCCTGCTTCCTTAGAGGCAAATTGATTTTGTCTCCTGCTAAAGGAGATACAATATTTAAAGATTACATACTGTAGCTTAACATTTTATTTTAAAAGCATGAAGAGATGGAGACTTGGATGCACACATTCCTTTTTCCACAGCCATTTTTAAACTAATTTTCAGTGTCACACTAGATAAGGGAATCAGACTGGGTTTGATCTAGTTTTATGTTATGTCAGACCGTAGGTTTTCCTTGGTGGTGTGTGCACAACTGTTCTGCAGTATGTAATGAGCTTTAATAAAGCATGTGTTTTTGTTTTTTTCTTTTAACCTTGCATCATACATTGGTTTTCCCACCTTAGAGCAAAGAGATGGTGCTATATTACATTAGATGTACAGTAATACTTGCATCTTTAGATTAGTTTCCTTCCTGCTTTAGAATGTGCTCATATGGACACAGAAGCTCAGTGAGGATAGTAGCTTCAACTGGACGTCTGGTAAGTGCTGTGATCTGTCAACTATCTGAATGGAACAATGGGAGTCGCTGACTGGTGATGAGCCAGTTTTGACGCTACACTGTGCATACCCCACTTTGGTCTGTCAGGCTTTTCTTCAAATAAAAGATCTCCTCAACAGAGTAGAAGGTTGGTTTTTCAGTGTCTTGAACAGAGCCAGATATTAATTGGTTAAATTAGTGTCATCCTTAAATCAAAAATATCTTCTTAAACTCACTTTTGCTGATTTTTCTATATCTTTTTCTTGCCTGACTTGGTTCTGTGCTGTATAATTTTTTTATTTAAAAAATGCTGTTTTTTTATGATGATTATGACATAATGAATATTAAACGCATTAGTCAGAATCTCTTAAAAGAGCAACAAAGGAAATTATATAGCTATATGTTGGTGAAAACACGTCAAAAGATGTGGCCGAAGCTTTTGTGTTGCCTGTGCACATGTTGAGTGTGTGTGTCTGTGTCTGTGAGAGCCCCCAGGCAATAGTTCACAGCTGAAATGTATTCCAGATCAAAGCTTAACCAAAATAAGACATTTATATGCACACATAAAATGCCCTGTGCAGTCTAATTTGCAACTTAAACGGTTTCAGTTACTTTTATAAACAAGTCATTTTGAGTAATTATCATTAATAGAATACATTTCAGCATCAATACAGTCTCTTCTCAGGTTTTGAACCACAGTTTACTGAAAGAGTTTTTAACAGTTTATTTGCTGTGATTTGATGACAGCTGAGTAGTTGCTTGCTTATGTTGCAACACTGCCAGTCATTTATTTGATTATACTACTTTGTCAGCTAACAATGAAAGAGGTAGAGACAGTTCACATCTGCAGATACATACAGCACTTCAGTCATTCATAACAAATCATAATATTCACACCTAATATAAATATTACAAGTTATGTTTACGTTCAGTGTTCACATAACATTTTTACATGATTTCTACTTTATTTTGCTTGTTATGTATTAATGAATATTCCTTGAATCAGACATGTAAGCTCAGAAACTCAAGTCTTCAGAAGTCAATGTAAATTACCACATATTTATGTGGTATATTTTGGTTTGTCCAAAATGGTGAAGACAACTGTACTGTAGATATGTTATCTTCTGGCAACCTCTACTGCACCTTATCCAGACCTGGATGTATAATAGTGTTTGCTGTATCTATTTAGATGTACATAGTTTGGTGGAGTTTCCCCTACAAATAATTACATTTTGTTGTAACAAAGAACAGCCAAATTAATGAGTTTTTAATGTTTTAATATATTTTCCTGTGACTAACAGAGTTATGTTGCTTGTCTTTACATTAATGTACAGTATTTCAGTGAACTACACTTAAAAAATGGAAAGCATTAAAAAAAAAGCATTTTATGTTTATTTATAGATTGTCTTATCTTTCTCCAGGATACATTGCTCCGTGGAGCGGCCGTTTCTATTCTCTCTGGGACACCGGGTAAGCTCTGCTGACCTTCACACTCTTGACTGTCGATGAAACACTTGTTCAGTCAAGTGCATGTGTGTGTTTTCCAAGATGTATATAAACCCCCTGCACTGTCCCAGAGGGAAAGCAGCACAGCATAGGCACTGTGCTGAACTGTTGTCTTACCTCCAAATAGCACCCTGTGTTCTCCAAATGCATTGCAGTGTGTTTGATATTTCAGCACACCCAATCAATTTTACCCTCCTGATTGCTGACTGAAGCAGTATGGGATGTTTTTTCTTTCCTTTGGATGCTGATACTAATTCCTTTCTGTGTTGTTTTCTTTCTCCCAGCTGTAATCACAAAACACTTTAGAGAGAGAAACATTTAAAGTTGTATCAAAACTGCTGTGTAAAAGCCCATAATGAATAAAGAGGGAACACAGATCAGAAACTACAGCAAAAGACTAACATTACTAATCAGCAGTGCTAAATTTATTCATAATTTACCATAAGCATGCTGGGGAGGTAAATTATCTTTTTTGCTCATAATTCTGGAGTTAATCAGCAGATTGTATTGTATAATTTGTCTCTGCACTCCCAGCGCACTCAACCTAACATGAATTACATCCCGTCTCCCTCTCCTCCCCCCTCCCTCCCTCTATCGCCAGCTATGCAAAGATCCACATCCCCATCATAGCGTCAGTGTCAGAGCACCAGCCGACGACATGGGTCTCGTTCTTCTTCGACCTCCACATCCTCGTCTGCACCTTCCCAGCAGGCCTCTGGTTCTGCATCAAGAACATCAATGACGAGCGCGTGTTTGGTAGGAACGTTTTATTGAGATCACACCTTTTTACACTTTTTAAAAATGGGTTTTGAAACCTAATTTCCACTGTGTCACAGAGTTATGATGAGCCACTGATTCTGGAAGTACTTTTCTGCACTCTTAATTTTACTAACAAATAACGTGGCGTTTCTACTCAGCGTAGAAATTCTATAATCCTGTAGACACTTGTGGGAATTAAGCAAAGAACATTTATTCAAGTACTGTACATGTGCAGTTTTGGCGAACTTGTATTCTAGTTTAGTCTACTACATTTCTTTGACAGTGTTACTAGTTACTTTGCAGATGTAGTTTTCTTAATACAGATTATATTCAAGTAATAAATCATGATGTATTATTGTGAATTAACCACATGGTGCAGTACATAAAGTAGCTCCCCCTCATCATCTGCATCATTAGTGATGAACACATTAATGCGTCATTGTGTTCATAACTTATTTAAACTGCAGATTCAAACATTGGTTCTCTTAACATTGTCTTCAGCCTTTGCCCAGCAGCACATTTTAAAGAGGAATGCACATATAACCAAATGCAATGTCCTAGTTCCATGGAGTACACAATGTGGGGAAAAAAAGATTTTTAGAGGGTGTTAAATTACTCTTTAAGTTTTTGGTTAGATATTTTTTACAGAAATGTGCCTTGGGAGCAGTACTATATACTCACCTTTAAACCTTGTTTTTCCTAATGCAGTTGTTAATCTTTTGCACTGATTGTCCAGCTAAGTCTGGAAATACTCCATCATTTACCTCGCTGTTTGTGGAGAGAATCAGTCACTTTTACTACCAGAACGAGGGTTTCCTGAAATAGCTCTTCCCGCTTTGATGCTGTGTTGTCATTTTAACTAGGACAGTCCTTTAATCACTAATAGTTCTGTTGTTGGCGTCAATTACCTACTTTACTAATAACAAGTAATAATTAACAAGCCTAATTTGTAAATATCAAAAGTAAAAATATAAACACGTCAGGAGTCTGATCCCTGTATCTGAATGAATACCTGCAGAACTAGGAAACATTCCTGCCTGTACAGTATCTCCTTGTCTCCAGTAACGTGATGTGATTTATTCCCAGCTTTCAAACGTCCTTAAAGAAAAACAAAGCACGTCAAACAAAACTTTACAGTTTAACGAGTAAGACGGCCCAGATCAAGGGCAGAGAACCTTTGCAGCAGCTCAGTCGTTCAGCAGTCAGCCCGTTTCTCCCTCCAACTTAATCAGCCAATTAGAGCTATTGATTAGCCATGCACCTGTTGATGCGGTTTGGCACTTTTCAAGGACGGAGATCAGCCAGCGCTCTCTATTTAAGGTCTGAGCTAACATAGACTGATTATACAGCGTTTCTCTAACAACTCAATTTCTCTTTTTCATGTCTTAACCACCTCCTCACATTCTCTGCCTCATTTCCTGTCCATTTACATTCATACCGTATTTCTTTCTGACCTTTATCTGCTCTGTTTTCTTACCCGCCACCTTCTTCTCCTTCTGCCTTCCAGTGGCCCTGTATGCCATCAGCGCAGTCTATTTTGCCGGTGTGATGGTGCGTCTGATGCTGACATTGACTCCAGTGGTGTGCATGCTGTCGGCTGTCGCTTTCTCCAGTGTCTTTGAGCATTACATGGGAGACGACACTAGGAGGGAGAAGCCCCCTGCTGAGGACAGCAGCGACGAAGATGACAAGAGGAGTTCTGGGAATCTTTATGACAAGGTTAAGACAGGACAGAGTCATTAAACTAATTAGCAATGTGAGATTCTGTATTGATGTCATTAAGGATATCATCTTTGTTGCCACAATGTTTACATTTGAAATATCTTAAAATTCGATAGCATAATTTTGGAATGATGAGCCAAAAAGCACTGAGATTTTTTTTTCTAAGTTGCTGTTGTGACATGCTTTTATAGCAGCCTTTGAGGTTTGGATTTATCAGTTGCATGTTTGGCAGCTTTTGTCCTCACTAGTTTGGACAAACCAATTTAGCTGCAACTGTGTGATGCGGTTGCCATAATTGTAGCTGTCTCCCTTTGTTTAATTTTAACTGGTTGTTGATTTACTGTTGAATATAGTTGATTAGTCTGTGACTTTTATCTATTCTAGTCCATATCATTCATTTAATGTGCAACCAAAAACACTTGTCATCTAAAGGACTTTCTAAAATGAAATCTTCTGCTTGTCTAATGCATTTTGCAAAATTAACGAATGTTTCAAAAATTCACGTTTAATTTTTGACCATTCTGACTAAGACAGTGTTTGCTTATCTTGTGATGGTGCTATTTATTAAATATCCCTGCACTGGCAGAAAAATTGCAGTATTGCACTTCAGCTCTGCTTGAAGACTTGGTGGTTAATACATGTTGCTTCTGAATTTTAAGCAAACTTAAAATTAAAGCAGAAATGCGCCAATAGACAAGATCAAGCTGAAAGAAGCAAAGCTTAAACAAAAGGCTCTGCAGATATTTTGAGATGAAATCCCCTTTCAGTGTTTCTACAAGCCTAAAGATACATTTTTCATGAAACATTAACTGTAAATAACATACTGTAGCTGTCCAGCTGCTCAAATGGATTCCCAGGTGTGATGGTTAAGTTTGTTATGCTGAAGTTGCTTTACAGGTGCACACAGGTCTTCCACATGTTAAGCTAAATAAACCTTTATCTGAACAGTTGAATGTCACAAATTTGTATGCAGGGCTGTTTTCATGAACAGCTGGTATTTTGGACAGATATTTTCACAGGACATTGACATAATTTTTACAGTGACAATTTCTTAGGGTTTTTTGTAGGAATGCGCAACCTTTAACAATATCAGATGTTGTCAGTCTGTCATGTTTGCATAGACATTTCATGTTAAGGAGCTTGTTGTTGATGAAATAAGTTTTGGATTTCAGTCAGACCAGCAGCAGAGGTTTCAACAGTCAGTTCCGTTTCTCACTTACAGACAGAAATGTCTATGCCACCAAATTTACTTGTATTAATGCTCACTTTCGGCCACAGTTTTAGTATTAGACCAAGTAATTGGAGGTGCTGGTTAAAGATTAATTTTCATATGGTGCAGTCTCCTCACCAGAGTTTTTATTTCACAATTTTCTGCAGCTGATGTAAAATATTAACTCATCACAGGGTTCATCTCACAATATTTAGTGAAGCATCTTCAGACAGTACAGCTAACTTGAGGATGCTCTAAAATACTCAATGCTCAATTACCTAAATCAATAATTTATTCCATTTAATAATTGATATTTCTGGATTGCTTCAGACTTTGCTGTCCTTCATAAGAGTGTTTGTCTCCCCCTGCAGGCTGGAAAGGTGCGCAAACATGTGTCAGAGCAGGAGAAAGCAGAGGAGGGTTTGGGTCCAAACATCAAGTCTATAGTCACCATGTTAATGTTGATGCTGCTCATGATGTTCGCTGTCCACTGCACCTGGGTCACCAGCAACGCCTACTCCAGTCCCAGTGTGGTGTTAGCTTCATACAACCATGACGGGTACCTTATGTGCACACACTTCACTATTATGTATTTATGGAGTTTATGGGTTTTTGTTATTGTGAAGCACTTTGTAGCATCTGCTCCTGAAAGGTGCTTTATAAATAAATGAGTATTACTTTAAATCATTGCTAGTGAATGCAAATCTCTACTAATATTTCATAACGCAGAAAGGTGCATTTCTTCTCACATGCAAAATTGTGGGTGTGTGCGCAGGAACAGACAGAGCAGCAGGATAAACTGAACATATTTATATTTCATGAGAGGTTTGAGGAAATATTGACACGTGCACCTATAGGTTTTAATATGATTGCTTAACTTTGTGTTTCTAGGTCAAGGAAACATCTGTCGACAATCTCTGAATTTACATAATGCTGATATATTATTCTCTCTGAGATTCTTTACAGGCATAATTATTCTCTTTAAGCATCAGCGAGGAAATATTGAAGGCCAAGAGTAAATGGTAGACGGAACTTCTTATACATATATTAATGATACTGTGGCACTTGTCAGACAATGGTTTAACCGTGCTACCGGGTGCAGCGCTCTGCTCTTCTCTCGCACATACACACCCACACAGTCATGCATAAATGAACGCACACAGACACACAGTCATAATATGATTAGCATACATACAGCTAATTGGTTGCCTAGCTTTACTGTATGTCTGCTCCTGCTCCTAGAGGTAAATTTAGGACACAAACCTTTAAAGTGTGAGGTGTTTTCATCCCTCAGTTTATTATGCATGGATGATCTATTTTCAGCTGTTGTTGCCCTTTTGATTCAAAGTCTTAACTGAAATATTAATAGCCTCTGCAGTCATATTCACGTCAATGCCGTTACCTGTCAACCATATTTTCCTTGTTAGGACACGTAACATCCTGGACGACTTCAGGGAGGCTTACTATTGGTTGAGACAGAATACAGATGAGCACGCACGTGTCATGTCGTGGTGGGACTACGGTTACCAGATAGCCGGCATGGCCAACAGGACCACGCTAGTTGATAACAACACATGGAATAACAGTCATATAGCACTGGTGAGCATTCCGCTTCTCTCTTGTCTTGTCTTATTCTGTTTTTTTGTCTTCATGTTTGTGCTGTCTTCCTATTTTACTCTTGCATGCATTCATAAACAGAAACAAATTATTTCTTCTAGCAGCCAGAGGATGATTAGCTGATGCTTTAGTGAATTTTTTTTTATGTAATTGCCACACTGCATAAAACTTCTCCCTCCAACAAGCCAAATGATCTTGTTTGCTTAAACTTTTTCCATTGAATTTAGACTGTAGGGGGATTTTAGTTAATTGCTGTCAGATTCTGTCAGTTTGATATTTTTTCTTGTTTTGCTGCCAAATGTAAAGGAATGGTTTTGTCTTTTAGGTAAAATCTTCTAGCTTTTTTCCCCACTTTCTACCTGCCTACTGTTGTCTCTTCAGCATCTGTCCACAGCCAATGTAATTACATAGAATGCATGATGGATCTTTGTTTAATAGTTCTAGTTTTTTGTTAGTTTTTTTTCTCAATGCTGTATTAAAGCACCATCTCTTGGGAAACAGAGACACCAATTAAAGTACGACTTTTCATTCCTCACCACTATCTGTAGGTGGGGAAAGCCATGTCATCCAATGAGAGTGCAGCCTACAAAATCATGAGGTCCCTTGATGTGGACTACGTGCTGATCATCTTCGGAGGTGTAATCGGCTACTCAGGCGACGATATAAACAAGTTCCTGTGGATGGTGAGGATAGCAGAGGGAGAGCACCCCAAGGACATCAGGGTGAGTGTGAGATAGTCCGTCACTGCAGCTATTCTCTTATAAGTCATGTAACAAGCACTTACACAGCCGTGAAATCAATGTTTCCTCTTCACTCTTACACTTCTGTAATGATGATCAAGCAAAAACAGATGGTTGCACATACTTGTAGCTTGGACAACAGACTGTTTATTGGTGCATTCGTGGCATGCACATGATTTGGAGCCGGTCTTTAGCAGTAGAGTCACGGAAGTAAGGTAGCAGCTTAATCATAATGATGATTAAAGTAACACATACACACAAACTCAAAAGAATAAGGTTTTGTAACCTAAATAGCTGCTACACAATGTGTCTAAATAGCCTTCATACCCTTTTTTCCCCAATTCCCTTCTTTTCTATTGTTTCTGCTGTCACTTGTTCACCTGAGGAACCAGGCTATTTAGAGAAATCAGTATATGCAACTAACTGCAATATACATTTACATGCAGTTTAGAAACATAGTTACTGTAAACCTCTGAATACATGCAGAGGATCAGTCATCAAATTTCTCTGACTGGCTGGCTTCATGCTGGAAGCATTGCACAGCTTGCAGGCCAGTGTTCAGCAGTTGAAAACAACTTATTTGGACTTACTTGATGTCGAACTTTTCCTTTAAAATTAAAATTTTAATTAAAGACGGTTGTCAGTTGTTTAGTAACTTAAATGTGCTGTTCATGCTATTGCATATCATTTAATGTAAATTAGTTGTTTCTAAACTCCTGTAGGCCAACACTTTCAAGAACAGCTTATGTTACCTCGAACAACATAGCTGTTGCTATAATCAGTGTTACCCACTCAGTGTCATCAGGTCCTGTCATATTTAAGATCAGCTACAGAACTTTAATGACAAAAATGCTTTTTTCCCCACCTATAACGTTATCTGCAGTCAGCAAGTTTTTGATGCTTGTGCTACTAAATTACTGCATAATTTACTAATTTTGTGGACTTCACTTTCTCTCTTTTCCTCGTCTTCTTCAGGAGAGTGACTACTTCACCCCTCAGGGAGAATTCAGAGTGGACAAGGCCGGGTCGCCAACTCTGCTCAACTGCCTCATGTATAAGATGTCCTATTATCGATTTGGTGAAATGCAGGTTAGCATGTGAGAAGTTCTAACTAAACTTTCATTCTCTGGCCAAGTACCGTCACCAAAAGCACTACATCTCTCCCTCATCTTTGATCATTTCATCCATTCCTTTGTGCGATGAGGACTGGAGAGAAACTCTCCAGTCAACCTTGAGCGATTTTCTGGGGTTATGCTCCACTTCATAGGTACAAATGAGTTTCAGCTTGGTGTCAAAATCAGAAAGTAACAAGCAGCTGCCATCACCAGTGATGTAAAAAAATTGCTGCTACTATATTTTATGCTCCTTTACCAGAGAATAACAAGCAGCTGCCACCACAAAAGCTGTAAAACTTTGTGGTACTGTATGTTAAAAGCAGAGCTGGCTGACAGACAGGCAGAGGAGGATTTAAGGAGATGCCTTGGGGATGTTGGAGGAAACACAGGATGGAACAGGAGTAAGAAGGACTGGCGGAAGCTTTGAAATGCGCCACGGCTACTTCTGGCAGGTAGTAGTGGAGAGATGAGAGGGATCCTTCTTGCCAGGTGCTTACAATCCCCACTGTAGACACTACCTGGCCAACAGCTCAGCATGGATGGGAGAATCAATGCAGCTGCCATCCACAGACAGCCAAAGCTCTGTGCAGCTCACGGCAATGTTTTTGGGGTGAAGAGACAGACGGACCGAAGGAGACAGAGCAGGAGGAAGTGAGCCCAGCTACAGAAGAAAGTGTTAGTCGGGGAATAGATCAGGTTTACAGAAACGGGATATGACAGGGGTAAAGACTTAGAGGACATCAGGAGAAAAACAATTTTAAAAAGTGAACTGAACCATATTACAGGATAGTTCAGGATGCAGTGTGTAGCAGAGTGGAGCTTTAAGGATAATATTAACAATGCACAATCCAGTAGAGAATAGGGAGTGTATATATATATATATATATATATATATATATAATTCCCAGAAACCTACACATTTCCGCTGTACTTAACATTTAAATGAAGCATTGAAACATGTTAATACATGTGTCTAGAGACTACACTTTTGTGGCTAATAATAATCTAATATTTTATACTCTTTGCCCTATGAAGTAGCCTCAAGGCATACTGCACATCTGAACATGAAAGCCGAGACTGAAAAGAGAGGAGGAAATCATAGAACACAATAAAGTGAAAGTAGATGGGGAGTGTAGCTTTTAGAATAGAGGTGACAAAGGCAATTGCCACTGAATAATAGGTACAAGAGGGTGTGCAAGTGGCTTGTGTCGATTGTAATTGTTGCCAAAGGGCAAATGCTGTAATCAAAGTGCTATCAAACTTTTTTTTTCCTATTTATAATTGTGTTTAAATTGTGTTTGTTGTTGTCTCTGTTAAGTGCTGATGTTTAAATTAGTAAATGTCCTGTGGGCTGTGACTAAATTAAAGTGAAGTTGTATTTTAGTTGGCTACATAAGATGATGTCACATTGTCTCTAAAAGGTTTTTCTCTTTTTGTTTTAGTTTTCTTTAAAGGGGCAGTTCTACAAATGCTCATTTGCTTTCTTGTCAATAGTTAAGATTTAAGATAAATATGAAGCTACTGCCAGCATTTGGTTAGCTTAGCATGAAGTCCATAAACAATGGGGAACAACTAGCATGGCACCAACCATTTAAAACTCTCTTAATTTTAATTTAGTCTCACTTGTTAACATGTTGTATGTCGTTTATTTAATCAGTTACAACAGTCAGACTAGCTGCTTCCAGCCTGTGCTGTGTCAATCCCCTCTATCTCTGTGCAGGAAACAGTATTTCCAACAAGGATGAAATAATACAGTGCATCTGAAGTCTTGAAAAGTCTCAAAATGCTCTGAATACATTTACCTCAAATAATGACTTAGAAGGTTTTTTTTTTTTTTTTTACTCTAACCAGGTATGATCCCTTTGAGCTTAGCAAGGGAGATATGGCCAAGACGGCAGCATCACAATTTCACACAGGCAGTTTCAACAGTAAAGACACAAATATATAACAGCAGCACCAGGCGACAGAGTAGAAGACTAATGTTTAGTGTTTTCTTTTTTTAAACTTTTTTTTTTCTCCGTCATTAGGATACTTATTTTTTATTATCTTATATGACAAGAAGGAAATCAAAAAAACTGTCATTTTTAATTGAAACCAGCCATGTGTGGTACGGTGGCTGGTGGTTTGTAGGTTTCAATCAGCCAGCCTGTGGCTTTTCTGTTTGAGTCTCTCTGTGCCTTTGTAGATTTCCTCCTGCTTCCTGCCACAATCCAAGAACTTGCATGTGTCAGAACTGTTATACACTGCCAACCTGCCCAGCATGTACCTCACCTCACCTCTTGTCCATGAACTGCAGGGTCAGTGGTTTCATCCCCAGTTGCTCGTGGCCACATTTAAAAATGTACTTGGATAAGACACTGAACTCCAAAGTAGTAGCATCTTGAATGTAGCAGCTGTCCCCAACATTTTCCCCATGGGATCAATAAAGTATATCAAAGTAAAATAAAAGCTGGGATTGGCTCCAGCCCCCACTGTGACCCTTACCAGGGTAAGCAGTTTAGATAATGGATGGCTTGAATCCAGCCATCCATTCTGCTGCTTGTGCTGGTTCAGGTTACTGTAATTTAATGAATTATGTCATCGGGTATTATATTTATATACTACTGGGAAGTACAAAACATTTTCTGTAATAAATGATTGTAGTGTAGTTTTGTCTCTGCTTTCATAATTTGCCAGTACGACCATGGAACGGATACTAAATTGTGTTCTGTGTGGTGTTAAAAATTTAACTTGTGAATCCTGCAGAAACCCTGTTTTTTGTTTTATAACAAAAATATGCAGTCGTTAGTTATTTAAACACAGACCCATCACTGCCCACTAGCTAATCAGTCAAATAAAAACCTTCCCTGTTTGCCAGCTGGACTTCCGGACTCCACCTGGCTTCGACCGGACACGTAACGCAGAGATTGGCAACAAGGACATCAAGTTCAAGCACCTGGAGGAAGCGTTCACTTCAGAGCACTGGCTGGTCCGGATCTATAAGGTGAAGAACCTGGACAACAGAGAGCCGCTGGACCACAAGCTTCGCAGTATAGTGCCGAAGCAGAAGTACACGTCCAAAAAGGTAAGAGCCTGTTGTGTTTTTGTTAGAAAGGAATTGAGTCGTTTGATTAATCATGTCACATCACAGTGTTTTGGTGATTCATTTTGATTCCAGGTTTAAAGAAAGTCATTTATTTTTTAAAGCTGAAGGTAAAGTGGACTCAAAAAGAGAAATTTTTCATAAAGAAAAACACTTTATATCACTGACTTGTGGCATTTTTGGTCCATACCGATCTCTACTGGCTTGTCTGTCCTGACCATCTGAACTGCGAATTGAAAATACCACTGAACGTGTTTAAGGAGGATCTTGCACCCTATTTAATTTGAACTCGCTTTTTCAGAGATTCTTCTAAAAGCTGAATTACAGTATGTCCTTTTTTTTCTTCTCTCTGACCAGACTGCCAAGAGGAAGCGAGGACACATCAAGAACAAGCTCAGTCTGAGGAAAGGCAAGAAGCTACAAAAAAAATAATGATGATGATGAACTCTTCTAGGAAAACAAACAAATGCGAAAAAACCTCTAACAACCAATGAAGAAGAACACAGCGGCTGTTTATCTGCCACTTGGTCTCAAGCGCTTCTCTTCTAGAGCGCCCCCATGTGTTGAGGAAGTTGAAGTGTTGTGTCTGGCTAGCTCCAGAACTGTTGTCTGTTTTATCTTAAGAACTTCTGTCTTGCTTTTTTTCTCCTGTTTTTGGTTTTCAGTTTTTTTTTATTTTGTACTTGAATGTGTGGGAAAGCATAGGGCTGCTCTACCTGGTTTGGTATTGATTAATTTTTGGTACGCTAATTAACTGCTTATCAGTACAGGGACTGGGTGAAGGGGAATGAGAGAAGACTAGGAACATTTGCACCAAAGACCCATAGACCTTGCTCCATGGCACATGTGAACTCTACTGAATGAGGATGACGGGAGTGAAAGCTGAGGACTTTGTTCCTGACACGTGTACAGAGGACAGTATGCGGTATGGAGGAACGTCACATCTACACATAGTCCATCTGTAATATTAACCTTTTTATCATCATCTTCTTTATGTCTGCCTCTCTCCCTGAACCTAACAAATTCTTTGGACAACAATTGGCCTAGTGTGTAAATATGTTATGTAAAGAAAATGTCTAAAAGGATGGTAATATATTGGATTATCGTGGTGATTTTTAAATATGCAGTTTTTGGTTTTCTCCATTTCTTTATGTGATTGTTTGGGTTTTTTTGTATGACAGCAAATAGAACAGTGAATGCAATAATTCTTGTACAGTGGGGCTTGAGATTTTGTTGAAAGAATGAATGTGACTTTTTACAAAGTTTCTCCCCAACCCCACATTTTCATGAATTGCGTAGATTGTACATTTCTGCTGCTAGGGTTTCAACGACGGAAGCAGGCAACTGTAAAAAGTAGTGATAATAAATTAGGCCTCCCTTTGCAGAGGGAGCTCTCTAGTTCAGTGAGCAAAGCCTAGTGCCTCATCGCTGGTCATCATCGCCTCGTTGATTTTTGGCGGTCTACTTTCTTTAGCTCTTTGTGTGTCCGTGTGGCAGGTTGGGTGCTTCGGCCAGACTGAGGCTTTGAAAACTGGAATTTCAGTTTCAGTCAGGTGAACTGTGAAGGGGAGTAGTTGATGCACAGGCACTGATATTGAAATAAGAAAAAGACATGAGGTCAGGGAATGGTGAGAACTTCCATCTCTACCTGTAACTATGGTGGATAAACAAACATGTTTAGGGAATTTAAGAGCTCTGTCCCAAGTCCATACTGCATACAAGTCTAAAAAGCTACTGAGCATGTCGTTGCTTATAATTCTCAAATATGTATGTAAGCCTTAGTGCTGTAAGGTTCTTTTTATTAATCAATGAAAATGTTAGAAAAATAACTAAAAAAGTACATTTTCCCTGAGTCTGCTTTGCTTTGTCCAACGAGCACCAAAACCCACAAATATTTGATTTACATTATTAAGACATGAAACGGAGACAAATCCTCACATTTAAGAAGCTGCAACAGGAAAACAATTTGTAATTTTCACTTGAGAAATGACTCAACGAAGTGGTGATTTGTTAAATTTGCCGATTAATTTTCGAGCAATTGTTCCATGTCTGAAATTTCATTCACTGTTGAATTGACAGCTATTCTCAGATATCTCTGTGTTAGTGCTGTTATCTTAATTATTGATTCCCAGAGCCCAGAGTGACATCTTCAGATGCCTTCTTTGGTCCAAGAAAAAGTCTAAAATCACAACTATTCAGTTAAAAACTATATAAAATAGTGGAAAGTAGTAAATATTCTTATTTGAGAAGCTGGAACAAACACTCTAGTTTTTTCTTCCAAGAGAAATGATTGAAAAATGTAACATCATCCTGTTTTCATAATTGACCAATTTCCTACTGATCAGTTCTCTAAAGCCACAGTTTAGTTTAGTTTTGTTTGTTTGTTTTAATTGGTGTAATGTGTAACATTTGCAAAATATACTAAATAGCATAGCTTTGTGATTTACACTGTTTAGTGTGAAATGAAACTTTAATTTTGTAACCAATCAGCAGTGATTTGGGGCATAGCAACATTTCAATTTCTGGTATTGCGATATGAGATTGTGGACATTTGTATCGTGATTTCAGAATTATGATACTCCCGTAATCGATTAATAATTAGTGATTTCGCCTTAGCTAAAAGCTATTTTCATTATCAATTTATCAGCTATTTACTTTCTTGATTAACCCATTAATCTTTTGATCTGTAAAATGTCAGACATTGTTTAAAAAAAAAAAGAGCAAAAACCAAGATCCTGACTTTACGCCCACAGTTCTAGTCGAGCTCTGAACATGCTGGATCCTACATTTCCCACAATACATAAAAATGTCTAAACCTCAAGCTCAGTTACTGTTACTTTATGTGGAAAATTAGTGGTGTGGCCTAATAATTTTCTGTTTAATTTCTAATTAATCATATTTTGTTTTGTAAGCACATTAGATTAATAGATGCTGGATCTGCTGGCACTTTATCTGTCCATTATCATTTTAGTATGTAGTAGTACGTAGTAGGTTCATAAAATGTCCATCACACTGTTTAAATTTGCATATTCTAAAAGCTTACGTCCAACTAATAGTCCAAAAAATGATTTAAATTGAGTTTAATAAGACTTAAAAAAAATTTGAAGCAGTACCTTTTTGATATTTCTGCTTAAATAACAAATGGTTATGGAGTTTGAGCTCTAGTATGTGGTATGTGATTGGGACACAGCTCTAATCAGCAGTCACATTTGACTTCTTATCCTTTGGGCACTGCACTGTTCTTTGTGTTTGGGTTCTTCATGTCAGTCTAAACACAAGTCAAGTTTCTATATAAGCATCCTCCAGTAACTTTTCATTTTTCATTAAAGAGGTGACACATCAAAAGACTAACGCATCGTACATCTGTACTTCCTTTGTTACATTTTGCAAAAAGTGGCTTAGTATCACATCTTATATTTTTCTTCATAATTAAAAAAAAAAAAATCATGTCTTATCCCTTTGTCTTCTATGTTTTTGATCTTCTGTGAAACTGTGTGTCACCAGTTCAGGCTTCAGACCTTCGACACGATGCCACATTGTTAGTCAGTTGACACCTGAAACTGTCACGTCCTTGGATTTCTCATTTGTCGAGAGAGGAGAGAGTTCAGACTAAGCCTTAACATGGTGTACAGTTGGTTGCCCTTATTTTCATCATTTTTTAAAATCGGAATGACGGAACACTTCCTTCCTCTGAGTTTATGTCTTAGTAGTTCAGTGCCGTCTTTCCCAACACCTTTTTTTTGGTCGTTGTCTCTTTAATGCAGCCTTTCCCCGCTTGTCTCTGCTCACCTTCAGAGTTTACATTTTTATGTTGTTCTGTTTGGCCATCTTTAAATATACACTTTAACGAAAAATATTTGTGTAAGTTGTTGTTATTGGGGCGCCTCCTCTTGTTTAGACCGACCATCATTCATTGTCCTCTGCAGAGATGTTTTTTTTGTTTGTTTTTTTTTTACTCAGGTGAACAGAGTTAACCACTTGATGGCAGCATTAGCCTTTGGATGAGCACATGCACTTCAGAGTCTGAATCAGTATGTATAAAGAATGACGTAATGCACAGACTGGTGAAGACGGTGGTGGTTTGAGAAACATCTTCATTGTAAGATCACTGGGTGAAATCTCTGTATTAGGGTAAATATTGGCTGGTTGATGTAAAGTAAAGCTATTCTAGTACAGCTACCTTCCTAATGTTACTTGATCTTGAGTATTGAAATGCCGTTTCTTTAGTGGAGCCACATTACTTGGTAGGACCATTTTTTGATGAGTTGTTCTAAGCAACGCAGCAAACATGATCCACTACACCTGAATAAACAAAGTGGCTTCAGAAAGTATAAAGGCATCACCACTTTTAATTAATTATTTAAATTAATAAAAGAAATTGCAGCTATTTCCAAAAACATTTTCATTTTGTATTTTGGTTTGAGTGGGATTTGTGAGCAAAACTTGTAGTGCTATCTATTTAAAATTAAATCTATTGTACAGAAATGGATAAAATGGTTGGTACCCTTCCGTTAAAGAAAGGAACAACACACAATGGTCACTTAAATAACTTTAAACTGACATAGGTAATGATAATTTAAAAAAAAATACTGAAAATTAACTAATGAAAATCAGACATTACTTTTGAATTGTGGCTCAACAGAATTATAAAAAAAAAAAAAACAAGCTAATGAAACTGGCCTCAACAAAAATGATGGTACCCTTAACTTAATATTTTATTGCACAACCTTTTGAGGCAATCACTGCAATCAGTCGATTTCCGTAACTCTCAATGAGACTTCTGCACTTGTCGACCGGTATTTTGGCCCAGGTCTGAAGGGTACCTTCTCCAGACTGCATGTTTCAGTACCTTCCACAGGTGATCAATAGGATTTAGATCAGGGCTCATAGAAAGCCACTTTAGAATAGTCCAATGTTTTGTTCTTAGCCGTTCTTGGGTGTTTTTAGCTGTGTGTTTTGGGTCATCGTCCTTTTGGAGCACCTATGACATGTGACTGAGACAAAGCTTTCTGACACTGGGCAGCACATTTTGCTCCAGAATGCCTTGACAGTCTTGAGATTTCATTGTACCTTGGACAGATTTAAGACACCCTGTGCCAGATGCAGCAAAGCAGCCCCAGAACATAACCGAGCCTCCTCCTGTACAGTAGGTACAGTGTTCTTTCCTTTGTATGCTTCATTTTTGCGTCTGTGAACATAGAGCTGACACGTGACATGCCAAAAAGCAAAAGTTTTGTCTCATCTTACCATGGGACATTCTCCCAGAAGCTTTGTGACTTGTCAATATGCATTTTGGCAAATTCCAGTCTCGTTTCTTCCTCTAGTTCACTTCTAAGCATACATACCATGTTAAACAGTTTCCAAACCAGATCTTGAATATTTTATTTACTAATATGACGAAAAGTTGTGTATGATGGCATCAATTTTCTGCTCTTGGTTGAGGTTGCATTAGTTAAATTAATATATCATATCATTCCTAGTGGTTTTCCATTAAGCTTTCATACTGAAACATTTCCAAACATTTCTGTTCTGTTTCAACAATTCCCATACAGACTAAAACCAGTAATGAATTTAGTGAATTTTTATTTAATATTTACATAAGTAAAAAGTAGAAATACTTTAAGAAGTTGTTAGTTGTACATTTAAAATCTTAAGTGCATAAGCATTAACATTAACAAAACATACGTCAAATATCAAAAGTAAAATTACTCGTATCCAAAATGGACCTCATTCAGAGTATTGTATATTATAGAGGCCTATGTTTATAACATTTTATAAAATCTTGATCTGAAAACCTATTATGGCTATGTGTTACATGTAGTGGAGTAATTAGTACAATATTTCACCTCACATGTGGTGTAGTAGTAGTATAAAGCATCAAAATGCTAATGCTTTCAAATACAAATTAAAATATTTTGCAACAGTTGGTGTGTAAACAATGCTAACATTTAGCATGTGGACTTAAATGTTTTTAGCTAGCATATTGCCATGTTAATATATAAGATGCTTAAATGTAGTAATGTTTAATGTGAGCACGTAAATTGTATGTGTACATACTGTTTAACAGGACAACAATTAGCTTGTTTATAGAGTTTAAAATGAGAAAAGACCTTCCTGTGCGTACCACATTGATGGCAATTAGTCTCCTTTTTAGATATTCTAGGTTGAAGCTATGCCACAAGCTAAGGCTAAAGAAGAGCGAGTTTGTGATTGTCATGTCACATTTATTAAAACGGAATTACTTAAACAACTGTGAATCAGTTGGTAGGGCAGTCGTCCAGGATTAGCGGTTTAACTCCTATATGTCAAAGTGTCCTTGGACAAGACACTTGACTCCAAATCCTTGGCACCTTAAGTGAAGCTGCCTGTCCGCAAGAATTTCCCCAAGGTGATTAATAAAGTATTGATATTATTACTACTAATTATCTGACCTGTGCAATGAGAAATGAGGTGTTGTACAGGTCCTCTACCGTGTGGACTAAATGGGTGTATGGTATAGTATGATTAATCACTTGAATGCAAAACATTAAATGAGTTGTACATTCAAGACATGAGGACATAATTTAAAAATAGGTAGACGGTCTTTATTAACGGACAGTATGTTTATCCACAGTCAGTCAGCTTAACTAAATCTGGATCCCTTTAGATATTAAGGAAAAAAAAGCTTGTTTCATGTAAGGCATGTGTCATAAAACAGTAATGAACAGTGGTTTTAATGAAGGTGACAGATTTTCTCAACAGGTACAGATCTCTTCTGTACTGTAATATAATGTAATATGTCTGTGGCTACAAACTGGCATCTGGTTAATTCACCTGGCTAAAAACATCAATGCTGCAATACATTTGAAAATTAAGGGAACAGAAAGTGCAAGCAGTGAGGAGTTTATGTGAATGTTCTTTCATGACAAAAAAAGAATATAAGGCCATAAAACTATTCAGTGAAGAACAGCATGAAGTGACTATAATTGCTCTCTCTTCGCTTTGTTCTGGGAATTGGCAACATCATTTGTCAAATATATGCACTGAAAATATGACCCAATAAGTTTCCTTTTGAAACGAACTGCTTTCCCCAGTTCCCAGTGATTGTTATTCAGTTAGATTATCCTCATCTTCTCAGAGGCAACCTTCCAGCGACCCCCAGGTGCAAGAACATGGTTGTTTCTTTCTGCAAGCCTCCTCATCCATATTCATCACGACGCACGAATTAAGGTTGGTATTAACTTTGGTATGCTGCAGATGCCTAATTAAACAAATGCCAAATTAAGAGCACAGGAAAAAAAAGAAAAAAAAAAGATATCCAGGAAGATTCTGCAACAAACAAACAGGTGTTTTTCTTTGGGAAGAAAGGTCTTTAGGCTCGAGCAGCTGAATGAGAGAGAGGTAGTAAAGGAAAACATTTGTTATTCCGGGCCATGTCACTCAATAGATGAAATACTGTAAATGGAGCGACGTCGCAAAATATAAAGGTACAACACAAAAAGCGTGTACTAGCATACTGCTGAAATGTGCCAAGATACATTCATAGTGCAGTAAAAACAATCAAAACCTTTCTGTGTACAAGCTGGATGTAATGTACAATATAATTAATATATGCTTATCCATAATCTAATGTAGTACAGCTGCTCATTTTAAATCTGGGTGTATATTTTTTATCTTCTTGCTAGTTGTCTTTATTTTCCAAAAAGCTCTTTAGGACCACCCTGATTGAGGAAAAAAAGCCATAGATACAAAACGGTAAATTTAATTCTATGGTAAAAGTGCCTTTATAAACAACTAATTTACAGCTACAGTATTATGTGTTACATGGAGCTCGATTCATTCTAATGCTGCATGACGAACTAAAAGCTGACAACGCATATTGATAATAAAAAAACATCAGTGACAAATGTTTTAACTCTGCGTGTGCAAAAAAAAAAAACCTTGGCAAGGTGAAAAATAGAAATACTCTACTCTGAGTAGTAATACTATTAACTGTATATAAAAATGTACGTTAGTCCCAAACACTTTCTTGGTTATCATAGTGGAAATCCCTTTGGCACCTTGCTTGTTTACGGTTTGTCACGGAGAGAGTCTGTCTCAGGACTGTGGAGGACAAAGCTCTGTTTGTTTAACCTCCTGATCTTGGTCCTCAGTGTGTGTGGAGGCAGCACCTCAGTTGTTGTCCATGAAAGTGTTGGTCTTCTGTCAAGTTGACTTCCACAGTGGGTTGTTGTAGAGCCAACCATCTCCCTGCACATGTGAGGTAAAGAAATGAGACAGTTAAACATCAAACAGGAAATTCAGCCAAATTCCTGAAAAGTGCCAAAAGTCTGGAATTCTTTTTTTGAGATTTGGAGAAATTGTATCATCTCAGTTTTCCAGCACAACGTAGGCGACACTGTTTGTAGAAGGTGAAGCATTTGATGAGCTGTTTCTACTGCAGAAACTTTCCCAGAGACCCAGTAACCAGGAACTAAATGTGGTTCCTCAGGCATAGTTCCTGGTACTCTGGAGTAGGTTCTGTTGGCCCAGGAAATGTTGTGGTGGTGTCAGTGGCATAATTAGGATGCGCAACAAACATTTCTTATGTTTCTTGACATTAGAAACAGAAAATGTTGCTGGCTTCAGAGATGCAGTCAGAAATGCTCGAAGCAACTTTTAGTTACTACAAAATGTCCCAAATCCATTTTTCACATTGAATACTACTTTATCAACTGGCACTGTAAAATGTTTCAGCAGTTAGCAGGGAAAAATTAACAACTATCTTCATACTAACTTTATGTCAATAAAATTGTCAATTACCTCTATAATAAAACCAGACTATTAATCAACCCTGACATAATACAACATACTGTAGAGAAGGTTTGACTTCAGACAAAGCCTGTGATGAATTTAGAAATATGAGAAAGCCTTGTGCAAAAAAAGCAGGTGAGGTTTGTGAATCACCATGTCCCCCACACTGTCCTGTACCTCTTTAATGAAGTATTTGGGAGTCCAGGGTTTGTTATCAGCTGCTCTCTGCTTCTCCTCCCCTCTCTGTCGTTCCTCCAGCCTGTGTTTGTGCTCCGTGGCCTCATCGATGTTCCCTTCCTTCAGCGACTTGGTGACATGTTGCCATAACCTCCTACAAGGAAAACACAAAGTAAATTAACAGCTTCTGCATCTCGGACCGTGCACTGTTTAAATTCACCTCTTCAGAAAGTTGCTTCAGCCAGTGATAGTTATTTTTTCACCTTGATTCTGTCCTCCCCTGTTTTTCCACAGGCCGCAGCTTCTTTCTGATGACGGGGAGTTTGGTCGTGTCAATCACTTTGGTTTCCCCGCTGCTGTAGGTGAACTCCAGTGTACCGTTCCACTCACCCTGGGCTTTGCATACAATGGTGTTGGTCGGGTTGTGTTTGACCTCTGCTGTCACTCTGCAATCACAAAACAGACACTGAAAACCACCCTGGTTGCCTGTCACATGCATGTTATGTTTAAGGAACTAGAAACAGACAAATCTAAGATCACTTAAATCATTTTGGCACTAACTTTGATATATATAATGTTTTACATTTGGCTCATTGTGAAACCTGCTGAATTACTTCACAGTACAGAAGTATGTGTACTGTATGATACACACACAAAATGTTTCAATATTATGGATGGATTCACTCGTCAACTACGATAATTATATTTCCTTGCTACATCAATGCACTGCAGTGATTTTTGATTCAGGGAGTTACACATCTGATTGTGCACCAGTGACTGTAAATTATTTGATGCGTACATATTAATGTAACTGATTGACTCAATCTACTTTACTTCAACCTAATTTGATTATTACCTAATGAAGATATAATGCTGATGTCAGTCATAACTGTATGAAATAAAACATTTTTGGGATCATCTACTCTGTGTGCAGACACCTATTTTTCTTATTTTTGTTTGCGAGGTAAGTAAAAGTTATTGGGACAGTTTTTGTGACTGTTAATGTTTTTGTATTACAATATTAATGTTTATGACAAGATCAAGTCAAATTACAGATTAATCAAATGAAAGTAAAATATTAACATGAGATAGAAGGGAGGGTGATGAGGAAGCAGCCTTTTAACAACAGGGTGACAGTTCATATTGTTGAAAATCAAACCTTTTAAATAAAAAAATGTCCTTGCAAAACGGCAGTAAAAATATGACTAAAATATAATAAAATTCCAAAGCAGGATGAACTGACTGTTTTCATGCAGCTGCATGTGAGGAACTTTTATTACATCTGCCTGACATCCAGTATTTAGTAATTACTATTACTGTAAATACCAGACGATCTCAAGTGATGATGTATGAAGTTTAACGGATGTACAGTGTGGATGTAGGCACACAAACACTCACCTGTGCACCTTCCCTCCATAGAAAGGCTTCGTGTGAAAGGTGACAGTGGCCGAGTAGCCGCTCTTGACACAGCTGATGGAGACTTTGCCTCCGAGTTCAACCCAGGGCACGGTGAGGATGGAGCGGGCGTAGGCACAGGGCAACGTGAAGACGTACTCTTCGTCATGCTCTAAGAGACACAAGACCCCTGAGTGGACAAAAGTAAAGTAAGGGGTGTTAAAGCAAATACTGTACATGACAGAAACAGGTGACAAACACAATTTTCTCATGTTGGAAAAATATTTCTAGAGCACTTGATGTTAAAAACCTGAATATAAACTAGTGGTTTAGTAACAGTTTGGAGAGAGAAGCCATTCTCCCAAGTTCAAATCAGACGAGGTATGTCGAGGAGCCACTTCTCCAACGTGTTTATGTGGAGCCAGCAGATTTCTCTACACACTACTTCTCTTTCTCTAAATGCATAATCAAATGTTGCAGAAATAAACATGAATTTAATCTAATGGCTCTGGGATGTGCCTGCCAATGATTTTCATTATGCATTTTTACAATACAGCAGGCAGTGTAGAGACTGAAGCACATCTAAACATTTAATTTGTGATATTACTGTTTTCTATTGTATATCATGTAAAACAGTCAACACAAATGTGAAGAACATTAAACACCAACCTATACGTTCTTTATGCAGTATATGTTTGCATTTCTTAGGTGTAAAGAGTCTATTGTACTTTGTTTATGATGGACTCTCAGCTCATATACCTCATCTTCACTAGTGTTATTCAGTGAGTGAGTGGATTTATTTTGTCATAAAAACATCAACACAAACATGTCCCTCCGCTTTTCCATAAATACTTGTTCTTGCATAACTGCCTGCTTACAAATGACTCCACAGGAGTACATTTCATGTGTTACTATTATAAGCACCTAATTATATTATGATAGAGAATAAGGATAAATGTATTCTCATATGAAGAGAATACCAGGCTGAACTGTGTGATTAGCAATCATCACTGTGCCACACAGTGTATGATACTGTATAAGGTAGATCAATCTGTAACATAGCATAAACACACGGAAAGCCTATTGTGGAAGAAGTATTCATCAGACACTTCACTTAAGTACAGGCAATATCAATACCATAATGTAAAAATACTTTTTCTTAGAAGTAAAAGTCCATAAGTAAAACTACACTTCCATTCAAAAGTTTTTCTAAAGATCAAAAATAGCTAAATTTGCATTAGCAAACACACTGTGCCATTAGAACACAGGGCTGTTTGCTGATAATAGATTTCTATGCGACTATGTAGATATTACATTTCCAGCTACGATAATCATTTACAACAGAGACCATGCGTGCACTGTATTTCTAATCAACTAATTCCTGGTTTTAGCTACAAAAGAACAGTTTTTTTGTCATTTAATAGTAAATAAAACATGAGTTTTAACCCTAAACCTTTGAACAGTAGTGTTGGCCAAGTCTGAACTCATGAAGAGCTGGTGCAGCTGTCTCCAGGTCTTGAGTGAAAGTCTGTTCCCCATATTGCTACCCTCGGTGGTTGGAGTTAAGACTAAGGCTAGGAGAAGATTGTTGAGGTTAGGGATGAAGTTATTTTGTTAATTCCCCCTTTTCCACCTCTGGATTGCCTATTTAATAATCATTCATCCATCCAATTTAGAGTCACCAGTTAACCTAACATGCATGTCTTTGGACGATGGGAGGAAGCCGGAGAACATGTTAACTCCACACAGAAAAGCACCTGGTCGACCCATGGATTCAAACCCTGGTCCTTCTTACTATGAGGCGACAGTGCTAACCACGACACCACTGTACCACCCTCGCTAATAATAACTGTGTCATTCGTAATCATCCTACAACTTTATAGATGTATTTATTAAACACAGAATAGCTGTGTAAACTGTAGCCAGAGCTTCTAGCATCAGAAGCTGACCAATCAAAATACAGCTGTTCATGTGTGCAAATGTGGCAGCATCATCTGCTGTAGATTTGTCTCTTTTCTGCTGCTGACTCACTGCCAATCAGCTGCATCTGAGCCATAAAAAATAACCTGAATAAATATAAAAATACAGTAAGTATCAACTGTCACTGCAAACAAAACAAAAAAGGTCACCATGTTCTCTGATGGCAGCATCGGCCCCTGCACACGATGACTGCGTCACAACCTGCCAACAGGTCGTCTCAGAAAGCCTGACTGAATCAGTTCCTGTGTCCAGGTTCAGTCGATTGGGCTCAAGGACTTTCTGCACCTCCGCTCAGGGTGACTCATCCCAAACAGCCTACTGTACAAGGTGTAACGGTGCTGACAGAGAGAAGTGGTTTAACGATTGCCGTGGGAGAGGTCGCACACTATTTCATACAGGACACGACGCTGTCACAGTGTTACGCAGTTTGCCGGAAGAGCAAAATGTTTTTTGCAGAGTTATTGGTTAAATTAATGTTTGGTTTTGTGGAGACTGTCAGAGGTCATTGTTGGATCTGTAGTACTGTTGAGCAAATATCCCAGCAAGAGTCTGTTAAGTGAATTCTACTTTGCAGAATGGATTTTCCAGCTTCTGGCTCATGTTATTGTGACCTTTTTATTCGTTGTTACTGCAAGGTCTTGCAGTATTTTCAACAGATACAATAACAATTTTGTTAGAATGTTGTTAGAAATTACAATAATCACAATTACAAAGGCAGTCACACAAGTCTTCTACATTGCAGGTCAAACACATTGCAAGATTCAGATTCATAAGTCATGATAATGTGCCAAGCACCAGGAAAAGGAGTTGTTGCACAACTAAATCCTTATCAACACTACAGAGAAGATATTTAATGGGATTTTACAGAAACAGAACACGAAGAACAGCAGACTTCTGTTAATTTGTATTTACTGTATCTTACTGTAAAGCACTGGTTTTGTCCAAACTATATTAAAGTACATTTAGCTCATAATATAGTTGCACTTTTACTTAACTCAAAATTTAAAAACACAACTTATATTTTTACACTGTGGTATTGCTATGTTTACTTAAAGCATCTCAGTACTTCTTCCACCACTGTTATTGTAGTTTGTCTTTTTCTTGCCCTGCGGCCATTTGTTATGTTCTCTAGTGATTATTTTAATAATAATGTTTTCATGCAGCTCTCTTTGGCCAGAGTTTTCTTGAAAATGAGATCTGGGGATTATTTTATGTAATACATTTATCTAGAGTATTATTTTTGTTTCACTCACCTTCTCCCACCATGGACACTCCTATAGACATGCCCATAAACTTGCTCTTGGTCCACACGTGGGCGTTGACACACATCCTCTTCTCCCGTGACTCACAGTAAAAAGCAGACACCGGTGGATGATGTGACACCTGCTCTGCCACAAATCGAACTCTGTAGCAGCCTCCTGGTGAATCATCACTCTGCTGCGTATTGTTGGGGCCCCTGCTTGGCTCACGAGCCGACCCCTGGTTCGATCTCACCAAAGGTTTGACTTTGTCCCGAGGCACTTCCCAGGAGCAGTGGAAGGTTTCCCCCAACACAGGGTTGTAGGGCTTCTTGGCCACAGCACCTTTCCGCCCCTCATGGAAGGCGGTAAGATAGTACTCAACAAAGCGGACTATTCGGTCCTCAGCTGTAGCCCCAGCTGTGATCGAGAGGAACATATCAGGGTGGGCCATGAAGTTGGCGTACATCTCCAGCAGTGATCGCTTTTCTAAAATGAAGGTAGGCAACACCACCTAGGAAATCCAGAATGTTACAAGAAGAATATTTATTTATGAAAAAGGCCCCAAACATGACAATTAAATTATTTACGAACCATATTCCAGAGAAGTTTAGATGTTTGTGTAAAATGTAAATAAAAATGGAAAACATAGAATTGCAAATTATTTAAAACCCATACGTATTTGATTAAATATAGTACATAGACAACATGGGCCGATGTTCACCAGTCTGTGAAACAATTGTGTTCAGCACCTTGAGAATAATGTTTCTCTGCATTAAATTGCAAAGAATTTGGGGATTTCATCATGTACGGTTCGAGAATCCTGACAAATCTCTGTAAGCAAGGGACAAGGTCAAAGGGGGCAATGCAATGCAAGGTCTGCTTTACCAAACACTTGTGTGTTGTTAAAAGAAAAGCCACACACACACACAGCAGATTCAGTCAAATTCAGATTTCTCAGTTTCAACATTTCATTTGTTTGTTTGTTTTCAATGATTTGCACATCTTTGCATTAAGTTTCATATTTTGCTATATTTTACACGGTTTCCCACCTTTTCTGAAAATACGGTTTGTAGTTCTAATGTAAACGTCAGTATTTCAGTGTCTCACCCGTGTGAGGTCCATGCCCAGTTTGAGCTGGGAGAGCAGGTGGAGGATGATGCTCCGTTGGTCGTCCAGGACGCCCAGGTCCTCCTCCTCGTTGTCCTCTGTATCTGTTACCTCTTCAGAGGGGCTGATGTATTCTAGGTGGTGCTACAAACACAAGAAGAACGTAGGAGACTGAATGATTTTCAATCTAAATGAGAAGGTTCAATGCAGCAGTATATGGAAGAAAGTTTTGGAGCCAAAAACAGCAAACAAACAAGTCTTTTCTATTCTGTCACAATCCTGTGAAATGAGAATAAAATAACAATGCTACACAATTCAACCACTGCGAAAGTTTAATTAATGAAATTTCTTCTTAATTGTAAAATAAAAAAAGCATCCTACAAGAGTTCTTCAAACTTTAAAACACAATATTAAATTACAATATATTTGTTAATGTACAGTGTGTGTTTTATGCACCTAATTAAAACTATTGCTCTATAGTACAGAACCATCACTGAGCTCTAAGCTCTACAGTTCCTGCTGAAATCTAATCTCTAATCTTTGCAAACATGTCACAAATATGTAGCTTCAGTTTAAACAAAAGCCTCGTTAATTTCAAGAAATGTTACTCAAATGGGAGTAAACTGTGTAATTGTTGGGGACTATTTTCAGCAGCAGATTAATACACAGTGAGTATTTACAGTATGTTTGTATCAAAATTAATCACAATGACTGTGCTCATTGTAATATAGGAACATGTCGCCCAGTTTAACCTTTAATGAGATTTGTTAACAAAATAAAACAGTATATAAACATTAGTCATTTTTACATTTTTTCTCTTTTATTTTTTTTATATTTTGACATCTTAAAGCCTGTAGAAAGATTCAAAGGAAACAATCTAAGAAGTAAATGTCACGCTTTACCCGCAACTCAGACAAAATGTACAAAGGTTGGAAACTGTTGATATTGCTGCTAAAATATTCCATATTTCATCTGGACTGTGATTGATGCTCGCTAACGCACATATTCACAGATACAATGCTGCTCACTGCGACACATGTCACTTGAAAAGGCCAGGAGGAGAAAAATGGAGCCATTTTATTCTGCCAACATTCAACTGTCAATACCAATGATAAGGTCACGTAACTCATTTAGAGACCGAGGACCTGTTACAGAAGCAGCCTATAAATACCAAAAGGACACAACCCCATTTACTTTTTTACTACAGCCCATTTATACTCCATTCAGCCATGTCACCCTGCCCTTACATATGGCAACAGGACCACTAGATTTCTTTGAGTAGCCCGAGTGACTCTTGTTTGCTTCTGGGAGCCTTCAGCATTAACCTATACAATCCCAGCACTGGTCAAAGTGGACAGAAGTTGAATTCTCGGACTGTGTTCCAGCGTTCAACTGGAAATAGATCCAGTCAAGATTAAAAAAAGAGCTGATGCCTTTGATATCTCCTGCAGTGACTTGAGGCAGGAAGGAAAAACAAGAAAGAAGCTGATGTATAATGCAGAAAGTCCTCCCATGCCTGTGGGCACCAACGACTGTGTCTCCTCTCTACTTCACTGCTCTTTGTCCTCCATTTCAATCTGTGTCTCTGTAATAACAATTATAGATACAAATGTGCCCTTTGTTCAACTTGTAGGCATCTCATTTTAGTGAAAACGCTGCTGGGAAAAAAGCTACATAAGAAGAAATACTGAGGAAAAATCTGAAACTCCTTGCAGCATAATTTCATATAGTGGTCCTGCAGAGAAGAGTGGAAAAACTGAAGGGAAAAAGAGATTACCAGAACCAGAGTGGCTGCCTGTCACCTGAATATTTCATTCCATGCATGCAGAAAGCTCCACACACACTCACGCATAAAGTACACTCTCCTCGCATCAAAACACTAAACACAAAAGACACAAACACACACAGTCATGAGAGAACATGCTTCAACACACGTGTCCCAGGAGGTGGTTGGCTCTCGAGGGAGAATGATGCACTGTATATAAAAGCGAAAAGCAAAAGAAAGGAAGGGAGGGGGAGGTCTGTTGTGATTCCAGTGGTTCTAACTAATTAAAGAGGCTCTTGACAGCAACAGGAGGATTACTGCTGAAGAGGTCAGAGCATCTCTGCAGAAAGCCCTCGAGTAGATATATTGGTGTAGTGGCTGTCATTAGCTAAGACGCTTTAATGCAGTTTAACTTGTCTAGAGGAGGATAATAATGTTTCTTGTGTAATATATAAGCTCAGAGAGTGTTTAGATTTATGCCTTAACAGTATGTGAATGAGTACATATATGAGGAGTTCTAATATTATTATCCCTTTCAACACAAAATCATTTATTTTGATATTTGGATGTACTTTATTCCACAATCATATGTCTCAAACACCCTCAACTTTTCTCTGCAGGCTATTTCCATCAATTAGATCATATTTTTACTTTTTACCACCATGTTCTGCATGAAGGATGCTAGAAAACAGGTTGCTAACTCTATGTTTAAGTCTGCTAGTACTTTACAGTTTATCAATACACAGTTAAACTTAACTTACTTAAACGAATATAGAAAGTATATAAAATTTCTTAACAAGAAACACATTATAAAGTGTTTATAAGTTGTATCTAATACTTGTATTATCGTTAATTAATAAAACCTTATAGTCATTAACAAAAACAACTTTTCTGTTATAGAAAAATCCCTTTAAGTCTCTGCACTGCTTAAACTAAAATTGATTTCAAATGAAAATTGAAATATTTAACTAAAGTACAAGCACTTGAAAGCTTTACTTTAAGGACAGTAGCCCATCAATAGAAAGGACACCTGCCAAACACATTTCTTCAACCTGAAAACCCAAATAAGACGTCCAAAAGGCATCAGTAAAATTCTATATTTATTTTATAAAATGAGATCCATGAGAGTGAGAAGATGTTTGGTATTTCACCATTTTCAATTACAAAAACCATTTCAGCAACTTTTACAGATGCTGAGAATGTTTAACTAGAACAAGCCCCACTGGCTAGTTTGTTCTATAATTTATGAAGTGAACAAACAGCCCCAGCGTTAAGAGGAAAATTATATTCCCATGTTTATTCCTAAAATAGACTGTACACTATTCACCCTGTATCCAAAACAGATGCGAAGCAAAACTGTTCATCCAAGTGTGCATGCACAAACACCAGCTTGTAGACACTCACGCTGCATTGCTCAGTGGCTACAGATTTGACCTGCATAAAACTGGATCTCATCTCCAAAAAGGAAAACGTAGAGTGGCCTCAGATAAACACCATCAACAGTATAATCCAGCAAAACGAGAGAAGTTAAAGCATCTTGCTCCACAAACAGGACGGCCGCCGCGCAAGACGTGAGTCGGTGTTTAAATTCCAATTAATAGGTTGTACCCTCAGTGGAAAACCTGCTAAAATCTTTTGTGGAGTTTAAAGCTATGACAAGCACCACAGATGAAAACACTCTTCCTTCCTCATGTGAATTTGCTGAGTGAATGAGCACCCGTCCTAAAGCAGTCCGGGGTCTTGTTAAAGAGGGAAGGTGGTGAGCTGTTGCGTGACTTGCAGAGAGAGGCTCTCCTCTCTACCCACCACCCACTCTAAAAAAAAAAAAAAAAAAAAAAGAAAAAATAAGGAGGAAGGAGCTGAAGGAAAGTCCCAGTGACATTTCCGTCTGCGCCCTCCCATCATGCCACTGCCATGTTTGCCCTTCCCGTCTCTTTTCCATTTTTACCTCATCACCCTCCTCCCTTTCCTCATCACTACCTCCATCCTGTCCTCTTCTGACACAACTTCCCTGCCTTTATTCGTCCTCTACACGTCCACCTTTCCTGCTTATATATAGTACATGTGGTAGGTGTGACTGTATCAGTTTGCTCAGTTAACATTAGTGTGGCAGTTCTGCAAACCTACAATAGTCTTTTTCAGGAATAAATGGGCAGCCTCTCCAACATATTTTTTTTTTGCCATTGTTCATCTCTTCTCTCCTCTCTTTAATTCTCTCTGTAACTATTTTCTTCTCTAAATCTGCTTCAGTCTGAGAGTCTTCCTTTTAATTGTCTCAAACCTTCTGTTTGATTCATTCTGCTTTTTTTCTTCCTCTGCTCTCGCGTCCTCGTCTCTGTCAACCGTTTCTTTCATTTGCTCTCCCCCATCTCATTCACACAATCTGCTATTCTGTTTTATGATCTTCTCCTCATCCATTCTTCTGTTATCTTTTTGTTTTCCGTCTACCTCACAACGCATCAGGGGAGGGTGTAGGCAGCAAGGCTGCTCATGCTCCTACTTCAAAGACTTCTTTTCCTTCTCAGTTTGAACAGGATAAACGTCGAGGGCTTGTCCTCCTTTGCCATCTGCCCTCTTCATCATCACTTCCATCTTCACTCATTTCTTTGTCAAAACACCATCTGACAACTGAAGTATGAGTCTCGACTCCTAAACCTGTTGGTATAAAAACTGCATGAGTCTCAAGTGTGTTTTAGAGTAAAGTGGATTTCTCCTTCTACAACGACTGTGTATAATCACGAGAAAAAAGAGAAAAGACGGAAACCTGAATGATTAATTATCAGTGCACGGAAGGCAGCATTATTGTGCAAACTAAATATTTTGTTGGGCGTCTTTCCTGCTGTGTTGGCACCTTCAACGTGAGCCTGAACTTTAAGTCTTGCCCTGTTCTATTTAATCTGATTACCAGCTGAGTGGATTTGCTAAAGCACCAGCAACAGAAGAAGGAAAAGAAAATGAGCTTATTTAAGCTGATTTTTATTATGTTTAACAGCTCAAATTCAAAATTAAATTAAGTGGGTTGTCCTTAAAATCACACCACCACAGAGCACTTAAATCTGTCACTGCAGTATGAACATGTATAAACTCATTTTGATTATGATACAGAATTTGGTTTTAACTGTGGGAGAGGCAGCATCAGATGGAGGTTTGCTGAGATTCTCAGGCAAACAAACTATAATATTATGCTAATGATTTTATTTCTTATTTATATTGTAAAACACGAAATGTTTCATGACCTCTAATGATGAAAAAGAACAATGGATACCGCTTTCCCTCGCCCGGACGCGGGTCACCGGGGCCTCCC
>JAUMHL010000003.1:7336559-7353105 GCA_032362345.1 Sandelia bainsii | reverse complement strand
AAGTCTGGGTATCCCTGCTGAAGCTGCTGCCCCCGCGACCCGACCTCGGATAAGCGGATGAAGATGGATGGATGGAGGAAATGTTTTATTTTTATATTTTATGTGTTCATCTTTTTAATGTTTTGGTTCCAATATTATTTTCATGCCTGGGTGACTTGATATGTCGTGCAAAGAAATAAAACTTTTCCCCCGGGTGTTTTTTGGGGAACATGCGTTTTGTTTCACATCATTCTCAATCAAAACCTCAGGCAGCCACGTCTGCGTGTGGCACTATCATAACATGTCACCTAAAAAAAGCACGTCCTCCTCAACAGTTTGACATCTAGTCAAACAAACACTTAACTTCCTGCTTTGTGCTATACACTTAACCTTTATTTAAATAAAATACAGTCTGAAAGATCAAAATATTAGAATAAACTGATGGGTGTTAACTACCTGCCAATGAAGTTTTTTTTCTTGTTAAATGTTTTGAATGTGAGCTTCCAGGAAGATACTGAAAAGGTTTTGAGTTGCAGCTTTTAAGCTTTTACAGTTCTAATCCCATTAGTCCCCCTGTATTTACTATTTTATAGAAAGAGATATATATATAAAGAGATAAGTAACAATTTCACATTGATTAGCAGCTTTAAATGTACTTAATGTAATAGGCTAACAGCTGTCCAGACAGACTGTGATGCATTTACTGCTTAGTCTCAAATTAGGACATAAATGTTTGAATAGATTTTGTGCACAGACACACCACCAACAGACTTTAAAGACACTGAACATTTTGGGAAGGGGTTGTATTGAAAAAAAATGTCAGAACTAGCCCTGGGATTTTTTTTGCCTATATTGTACCAAAAAAATATATAAATATAGGGTGAGGGGCAGAAGAAGTGACATGAGGAGCATCTTTTCTGAGGTGCCAAAAACAGGAAATACAATGATTGGAAACAAGATGGTGGGAAGTGGCTCAGAGTCACAGTCAAGACATAAAACTATCACCGATAAAGTACTGGCTTATAAAATCACCAGTGGTTACAAATGAGAAAATGGATCACTGAGCCAGAATCAGACCCACTAAATCTCTCCCACTCCGTCAAAAAATGAGGCAAGTGGGGCAGAGAGTTTCATCTATAAATTATAATGAGAACTTACATCGGCACAGCATCTAATGAGAGGATATGAAATGCAGCCGGTGCAGACACACTGCTTAGGTACTCACACACAAAGACTGCACACCATTTACATCTGCAGGGTAAGTCAACTGTAGGCCCTTCTGAGGCAACAGGGAAGCAATTTAACTGTACAACAACACTGTTCTATACATTTTGAGATACTAAACACGGAACAGGAAGACAGTGTTGTTATCTATGAGAAGGAACTGACAAAGAACATTTTGAGAATCCATTTTTAAATTTAAAAAAAGTCTTAAAAATTCACCTCATGCTAAAGATAGTGTTTGTCCTTTTTCAAACCAGGTGATGGAAATCTCTCTGTTATAAGAAAAATCAAAAACTGAGCATAAAATGTTTGTCTAGAGACTACTTTGTGTAGAGTACTAGAGACAGGAGAACACTTAGCCTCTCTTCTCATTAACTACACAAGTTTATCCTTCTTTTGCATGTTGCTGGCTGAAAAGCTGATACAAAGTTTATCAGACACTGGTTTCATTTCCACAGTTGAAGTATCACAAATCATCTTGTGTGCACATGTTCACCGCTGACGCTAGTGCCACAAAGAAATAAATACACCATCATACAGGAATACAGCAGAGGACTTTGCTGCCCTCTGCTGTAATAAAGAAGAAACAACTCAGGAGGGAGTTTTTATGTGAAGATTCAGGGAAAGACAGAAAAGAAAAGAAACCGAAGACCATCTACTGACACAACAAAGTTTTTTTGTTTTGTGTGTCTAGCAGAATTTCATTGCTGCTATTTCTGTTGCCTGTCATCTGGAAGAGGAATCCCTCCTCTTACTCTTTCTTCCTTGTTTTACTCTGCTAAAATATTTTAAGGTAGTTTTCCTTTTCCAAATCAATAACTGAAGATAGAGAGTGCTTTACAGGCTGTAAAGTCCACCTCTTTAAAAAGAATGACATATTAACTACTCATAAAGAGAAGAAAATTATTTAAAAAGTCAAAAAATCTAATAACACTTGTTGCTAACAGAAAAGACAGCACTCAACCATGAACCACATTGGAGGAAACACTTCCTCTCTTCCTCTGCATTTCCTTTTTTAAACAAAAAAGTCGTTAACTCTCTGTTCTCCAGTAGCAGCTTATATCCACAGTATTACAGTGGAAAAGTCTAATATGTGGCTGGGGAGCAGCCTGGAGCTGCTCCAAATGCATAAACCCACCAGATTTTTGCAAGCACCAGCAATTTTTCCTCGATTTTCCCTGTCATGCACCAGCCCCATGCTTACTCTCGTTGGCTGCAGACTAGCACTGAATGTTAAACAGCACTGTGCTGCTACATACGTAATTCAGCAGCAAACCTTTTTTTATTCCTGGGTAACATATTTTCTGCCTTGCTCCCGAGATTACACGGAAAATGTTGAACTGGCAAACATACAAGATTAAAAAGAACTGACCTTGGGCTTCACTGGACCTAGAAATTTAGTCAAATCACTTAAGTGAAGTGAAACCAGCAAAGCAGCAACAAAGACTGAAACTGCAGTCATTCATTTACCACTGGCGGCTGCATATTAAGAAAAGATTTCAAATACCACATTCAAGGTCATGATTAGAAACCTCCTGATTAACAGAGACAAAACATTTTGCAGTTAACTCTGCATTGTGATTCACTAACACAATATGACTAAATAACCATCTTACCATTCCTACCGTTCCGCCTTTACAGTGACAAATAATCACTCCAATGGCACATCCAGTCGAAGCCCATCATTATCTAAATACCACCTTCATTTAAAAAAAGCAAAGACAATCAACTTAAGAAGAATCTTTCTCTCCTCAACCTTCTCATCTCCTTCACGCCAGAACAAAACTTTCGATCACTCTGACTGGACCCTCAGATGGGTGATGGTGCTGCATCTCATTAAAAGATGAATAAATGTCAGTGTCAAGCTGGACTAATGCACCTTGGCAATCTGCAGTGCATCTGCTCCATCTCTCTGCCCTTCTTCTTCAAACACCAGCCAGACCATCTTTGAAGACATTAATGAAATCTGGTTCAAGCTGCAGGGCAGAGCTGAGAAACAGCCAGAAGGAAAGTGCAGAATATTACAGAGCAGTGACGAGGTGAGGGTTTAAAAAGTCTAAATTTAAATGTGTTGCTTCAAAATAAGATGTCTGCTTTTCCTGACAGTTAAAACTCACCTGTAATGCAGGAGCTATGATCTGACAATAGAGCTACACATGAACTGACAGCGTGAGGGTTCATGTCAGGAGTATTTCTCACATGTGATTTATGCACTGACAACCAGAGAAACTGAACAGTGGCCACTAAACGTGTCACTACTGAAAATCAGTCTACATTTGCTTATGATCACCTTTTTTCCCATCTTAACCTATAGCTTAAGTAATAGAGGAGGAGGGGTTGGTTAGATATATAAATTGTGCTGTTTTGTGGTGGATTAATATATTTTTTGTGACCAAAAAAAGGATCAAATCATGTACTGTGACAAGAAAAAGTAAGTGGAATTACCTACATTTAGAATTAGGAATAAGATGAATGAATTAGTGCTTAAAGTGTAGACTGTCAGCTTTAATTTGAGGGCTTGGTCAAAAGTACTGGATGAACAGTGCAGGAATTACAGAGATTTTACATTGACTCCTATGTTTACCTTCAGTTTGCATTCGACAAAACTGAAGGATGTGAAATTCAAGTTAAATTGAATTCAGGTCACATGATTGACTTCCTGAACTCACCACTGTGTTCTCTCTTTTTATGAATGTACTGAAAAGTCTTTTTAACATTATGCTGGATGGATTTGTTTTGGTCTGATGGCAGTGACAGCTTCATATTGACAGTTAATAAAAACAGGTTCAACAATTAAAATCTCAACACTAGACCTGTTTGACCCATTTACTGGTGAATGAAATAACACACAGATGGCTTTAAATTAAAGCTGACAGTCTACACTTTTTAAGTACAATTCATTTTAAATCCATGTGGTGGTGAACAGAACCAAAATCATGAAAAAAGACACTGTTCAAATACATATGGACCTACCGGTATGTATGAATTTGTCTAAACATATGACATAAATCTTATCTTACCTAACAAGACAACAAAATTTCAGAAAAACTTCAGATAACCTGGAGTTCAATTACTGAAACAAGATTTGAGGTGTGAGTTAGAGCTACTTTGCCTCATTAAAAAAAAAAACAGAAAAACTCAAATTAGTTTTCTCTTCACAAGAAGCATCTGCAAATGTGAATGTTTTGGAGAAAAATAATCGATCTCAGAAGACTAACAATCAGTGCTGATTTACATACAGTTGAAAAAGGACATACAAAGTAATCTCAGTTGATCAGTTTACAGTTACACATAGTGTCTATAAATGGAGACGATTTAGTAATGTGGGACGAGCACCGTGACGCCCATAAAGCTCATGGAAAACATTTAGTGGACTGATGAACAGTGGTTGAATAGTTTGGGGAGAACACACAGCACTACATACAGTACAGGAGCCTGAATGTCGTCATTATAAGGGGAAAATAAATGACCAAGTTTATCAAGACATCTCGCAGGATAATGGCTTTCTGCCAGGCTGATGATTCATCAGGACAAAGCCCCTTAACATTGTTTTCATGGTTGATCAAGAAGCGCTTGTTTGAGGTTACTGCTGCCAAAAGGAGTTCATCCACTTACTAAATCCAAGGGTTCACTTTACTTTTGCACCAGCGCTGTGAATGTTTAATGGGTATGACAGTACATGTTAGTGCAGCACAGTTCACTAATAGCACACTTAAGCTGGCAAAAATGTACCGGCAGATGCACAGATCAGGTCAGTGCAGATAGTTGGCAGAGGTCCCCTGAATCATAACTGCCATTGTACTGTCTGAACTGTCTTAAAGGTGCCAAATCACCGTTGCGAGCTGCCCTCCGTTCTCTGCTCTTAATTGTGCGCCATGAAGTATGTTGAACAGCTTGACAATTAACTGTAAATGGGATGACACTGTAATGCTGTAATACCCATTTTACACTCATACGTCAATAGAAGATGATCATTAACATGACAGATTACATCACTGTGCCTCAAGTTTAGACTGCTGCCAGCACAGTCGAGTCTCCTGTGGTATTAAGGCTCGGAGGTGATTCACTGCACATATCATGGGGAAAATGTCCGTCTCTGCCTCCAGTATTCGTTCTGATGTTGGATTTGAATGATGTGTGGATCTGTTGTGTGTTTAACAGGCTGTCCTATCTGTATTTAACAACACAGACTTATGACTGGTAATGACACAATTTGAACGTTTCACAAAGAGACGTGGCAGTTAACTGCTGCTGAGGTGACACTTGACCCATTCATCTTCACCTTGTTAGTCAAAAATGAGGTTTCCATTGTTCTGCTATGTTTGAATAATAAGGCGACAGAACCAACGATCAGTGTGACTCAGAACTGTTGCAAAGATTTGACCAAAAAACGCTGCTTCTTCTGACACCAGCTGTTGTTTCAGTGTACAGAAAGTAGCTACAGTAATGTCGTACTGCACTTACATATACCCAAAAACGTAAAATATTAAAGTTGAAAAAAAGGTATTTTAAAAAACGGTCTCAAGCTGTTATCATTACATCAATATGCATGTAGATCTACTTCTAATTTCATTTTTATGTTGACTGTCGTATAGACACTTATTACACTATGTGCAATTTGAGAAAAAAAACTTAAATACTTGAAATCTTTTATTAGACCATATCTATAGGTATGCCAGTAGATTAAAAGCACTTTGAGATATTTTATTAGTTACAGCTAATACACTGTCTGAACCTAACGTGTAGCTATACTGTAAATTAATAATCCATCCATCAAGTCTTGTTCAGCTAACAGCCTGTGTTTTAGGCTTTTTTTTCTGTTACTTGGATGTGCATGTTAATAGATTATTTACTGTGATGTACTTCCTACGGAGACTTAAAGCTTCAAGATCAATAAATTCATGTGACAGATTTATGTGCAAAGCCGTGTCCTGCTTTTTAAGATACTTTTGCAAGCAGTTGCCACCAGGCAAGGGCTATGGATTTTTTCTGGGCAGTGCAGCTCTAAGCTACATATCATAGTACTAACAGAATGTACCATAACACCAGGCTGCTGGTATCCACTTAATTTAATTTCACTGCATAGCTAAAAAGTATCACAGTTCTTTCCAAGGGCAAGTTGAAGGCCAACGCCTGTCTCCTACCTTTATTTAACAACAAAAGAGTAAATGTAGAAAAATGAGAAGGAAACCAACTTTCTCTCCACATGACTGAGTACTCTGACTACATATTTTAATTATCTTTCTTTATATTTAGCTGTTTTTACAGCACCCTGTTGTCTGCATGGAGGATAATAATGTCAGCAGCAATATGTCATCTCTGTTCCTGAACATGTCTCAGCTTTTAGAACTAAATCCACTGCACTCGTAGCACTTTCATCATCTCAAATCATCTGTTTCCAGGGTATCCATGACAACAAGGGAAATACACGACCAAATATCAAAAAGCAAAATGTAAGACATGATTGCTAACGATTGCGTCTTTTATGATAAAAAATGTAATAAGTTTAATTTATGTAGCAGTTTACAAATTGCTTAAGATGAATGAAAACAAATCAAGTCTTTATCATCAGTTTGGGACAGAAACAGAGTCACCAATGTTTAATCATCTAAGTCTGACACTTTGTCCTGCCCCTGTTTCTCTGATGCACATTTATGTCAGAGTCACCTGACATCTATGACCTGTCACTGGCACAGGATGGTCCAGACAGCCCATCTGCAACAGGCAGCCAGGCGGGAACTCATGAAGCCTCCTCCTGGGATCGCCTCAGTTCTAACTCCATACTGTGTGACCCACTTATTTGACAGGAGATCTGTTAAAACCTTCAGGAGTGATGAGTACTTCTCTCACTGGGCAACAAGGACAAACACAAGCAAGTCAAAGAAAGTGAGTCAGAAATCCTCACTGCCTCAAAATCGACACTACCACAGATTTGTTTTGAGTCAAACAGATGAAGTATGAGACTTAGGAATGAAGGAGTGCTTCATTTAATTCTAATGTTTTGTACCATTTTCTATCCTGCAAGTAGCCTTTCACTTTTAATTCACTTCACAACAGCAAAAAATCAACTTATAGATCAAGGTAATCCATCATAAAAACATTTAACAGCTTTATTGTTCTGTTTTATAAAATATTATTAATATTAAAAAGTATTTGAAGCTACTGATCAGCCAATTATTTAATGTCAGAAACTGGCCTGTACACTTTAGCCATTAATTCTGTTTGGGTTTTACTGTTTACTTTCTACACTGAAGTTTCAGAGTTCATTTATCAACATCACATATCAGATGGTTTCCACGTAGATATGAAAATGTATACATCGTATACATCAGCATCATCCTGTCAGCAATAATCACACTTCAAAAGGAAACAACAGTGGCAAGAAAAAGTAATAACTTCCCCGCTCTACTGCACAAACTGGTTATAAAATGTGATCTGATCTTCACCAAACTCACAAATATTAACAAACAGTCATGATCTTTCACATCTATACTGAACATAACCTTTATGGTGTGAAAAAGTAATGGCAATGGTGTTTTAATAACAGGTTGAACCACCTTTGGCAGCTATAACCTCCAGCAAGCTCTTCCTGTAGCTGTGGATTAGACCTGCACAACATCCAGGAGGAACTTTGAACCATTCTCACAGAACTGCTTCAGCTCAGACATATTCTTAGAACGTCCGGTGTGAACAACTCTCGTCACGTCGTTCCACAGCATCTCTATTGGCCTGAGGTCTGGGCTCTGACTGGGCCACTCCAAAGGACAGATTTAGTGTCTCTGAAGTCATTCTGCAGTAGATTTACTTCGATGTTTAGGGTCATTAACCTGCTGTGCCACACAACGTCTGAGCTTCAGCTGGTGTACAGGCACATTATCCTGTAGGATGTCTTGATAAGCTTAGGGAAATCATTGTCCTCTCCACAATGGAAAGTGGTCCAAGTCCAAAGGGTGCCTAAACCACACTTCACCGTTGGGATGATGGTTTCATTTTGGGAGGGGGCTCTCTTTTTATGTCCACAGCTCAATCAGTTATTAAAACACTGTCTCACTTACTTTTTACATCATCGCTCTGTATGTTTAATGAGTGTGTTCAGTAAAAGATCATACATGAAAGATCATAACTGTTTGTGTTTTATCAGCTTAGAAATACTGTTTATGCAGAAAACCAGGAAACTGCACAGCGTTCACTCACTTTCTCTTGCGACTGTATGTACCTCCAAGCTGTTTAACAGTACACGAAGGAGAAGGTTATTTTTAAAATCTAAAGTAAGCAAGTGTCACATCTGTACACATTTATTAAGTAGTTTTTTTGCAGGTTTTTTCAATTTTGCAGTTTTATTACATGCTTTCAGCTGTGTTCTGGTAGATCAATTGTTAAGGCATACTGTACAATACATACTGTAAGTGCAGTGTCATCTGTCTGATTTCAGCCAGTAACATTTTCTGCATGTCATACTTGTCTGTCTGTCACTACACTGTCCATGCAAAACACCAAAATCTAGCTGTAGCTCATTTTCTTTACAACCAACCCAACAACTCCTATAAACTCTGAGGTTTAACAGATCAGGACAACAGCAGAGACAAAGAAGAGCAGGACACAAGTGATAATTGACACTTGTTCTCACCTCAGCACAATGGGACAGACTCCTTTTCCTGAGGGCCGGGGAGGGCTCAGCTGATCGTAGAGGAGTCAGACCTCCGTTCTTCAGCTGTTCCCCTGAGGGCGACTTTGGTACAGTCCACACAGGAGCACCATCTGAAAAACGACAAGGCAACGTCAGATGAGGTACGATACTGTTGAGTTGTGTGTATTAATGCTTGAGTTGAAATTCATAAGAGGAATCAAAGAGGGACTGGAAAGAAAACTCATATCACACTATACCCTGTTTATCTGTCATTCAATAATAAAGTTCTCATTAATCTTAAGGTTATGTGATTGACAGAGGCTACACACCAGGAAATTGTGTTTGTGCTAATGTGTCTGTTTAGATTTCATATTTGTTCATTGTTATATTCTGACCTGTTACAATCTATTTACCTTTAATTTAATTTTATCTATTTAAGCTCAGGTCAAACATACCGAACAGACACAAACACGTAGAGTAGAAATATAAGAAATATATCCTGCCTCATACTTCTACTTTGTTATAACTGCACACCAGTATTTGTGTAGCCACTTATAAATCAACACATAATCTGAAAGAATTCAGCCTCTCATGTCGTCACCTACACCAGACTATCAGAGGTGAGGCCAGAGTTTGAGAGTTGTTAAGCAGAATCCCTTTAGACTGTTGTCAGTCAGTCTTGAGATGTGATTCATATGAAACTATTTCTCTCTGCTACTGCTGTTTTTCATGTTTTAAATACATGTTTACTTCTGAGATGTTTCACACTACAAGTGTAACAGGACTATACAGCCGCTCTGTGAAGCTACTTCCATACATACTGAGTTATGTCAGCATGCTAACATGCATGTTAACAGTTGAGTAGTATCTGGTGGTCATACACAAAAGTACCAGACAAACTGAAACTTCTGACAGTGATGGTGGTGTTCAATATGTCTTAGGATCTCTAACGTTAATTCACTTTATTCTGAGGGCAACATGAATGTTTCTGCCAAATTACATGTCCTGTTTTTTGGCGGCAGTGGTGACAACATTTTACTCAAATTCTCAAACAGCTCAAGAACTGCACTTAAGTACAATTTTGTGGTACGTCTATTCTGCTCGAGTGTTTTCTCCCCTTTTTTTCCTCCCATTAAAGAGTTTTTTTCCCTTATTTGATTCGAGGATCTAAGGATGCCTTGTTGTACAGACTGTAAAGACCACTGAGGCAGATTTGAGATCTGGAAATTATACTGTATAAATAAAATTTGATTTTATTTATTTCAATTTTATTTCCTTTACTCCATGAATGAATTATGAATTATGGATTCAACACCTGTCAGTACATAAAGCAGATTAAAGCAGCTCCACCTTTATAAGCTGTGAATTTTCTTCCACAATAAGTCTCTAGGAAACAGATCTTTGGTTCTTATTTATTATTAATTACTTATTATATAATATTTGCCACATTTTCTACCTGTGAAATGAGTTCACAATAAATATTTTGTCCATCTGTGTGTTTCTCCTATAACTTTTGATGCTTCAAACGAAATTCTCAGAAAAAGTGCCTCTCTCCTTGAATCGGTACATGAATTAAACTTAACTGTAGGCACATAAGCTGTGAGCATTTTTTATGTGAAAGGGAAAAGTTGCATCAAGATGAACAATGGCTACAACGCTGACTAAAAGGCCTTTCACAGGATATTTGCTAAACAGTATTACAACCTGCAGCCTCAAAAAAACTGACATCACATTTAGTCACCACATATAACAGTCTTCTATTGTGCATCACCAAATCTGTATTTAGTCCTGCACTATTGCATTGCCAGGTGATTGTGACAGCATTTTGTCCCTTGTGTATCAACAGACACATTACAAACTGAAAATAATGTGTAACTGTCACTAAAATAAAAAAAAATATTAATAAAAATCAAGCTGCAAAGTTCCTAATTTAAAAGGATCCATCATTTACATCAGAGTACTAGATCCCATTAATGAAGGAGTAACAGAAGCACTGTAATTGGGTAAAATATGTAATACACTAAGAGACCTTTTTTTTTTATATCCATTAGTGAGTCTCAAGCTCTCCTGACACCAGTCAACATGCTGGTGAGCATGTGGCAAATCTGTCTCAACAAAATGTGCTGAAATAGCCCTCAGGCCAGGCCTCTGCTTTGGTCAACTGACAGCTTGACTAGTGTGAACCCCCTCCAACAATATAGGACTCATGTACAGCAGAGACATGAGCACGGGTGGTTCTGCCAGAAGAGCAGTAAATACAGTGGAAATTAAATTTCTGATCTGTTTTTGAAAAGGTTATTCTCAAGACATTTGCAAGGAAAAAATTAATCTCAAGGTGGGGTTATAGGAGAACATTTCTGGAAATACCATAGCTAATGTGTTTATGCTGGTAATAATTCCTTTTTTCACAATTTATGACAGATGCATCTACTTAAATACCTCCTCTGAGATGTCACAATAAAGCACCAGAAGCAGAAATGCTCAGTGTGCAGAGGGAGGGTGTCTGGGCCATTGGATAGAGGCATGCAGGTGAATTAAAAGCCTGTTGCAGATCAAACAGTGGAGAGACAAACATTCATGCAGTAGATGTTTCCAATGGCTTTACCTTCCATTTCTGGGCTGTGACATCAATATAGATTTCGCAGCGCTTTCATATGCAACCCTTACCCCTACACGTTCCTCTTGTCCTATTTTAAAATGAGTCATTTACATCTCCACTCCATTTTTGTGACTAAATTCATTACGTTAAGCTGCAAGGGGGCTAGTTTGCAAAGTAAATTTCCTTTATGGATTTCCTTAAAGGAAAATGTGCGTGTGTGGGTGAAGGAGACACAGGGTTGGGCTACAAGCTGTTTATGACAGTGACAAAGGGGAGGGAAAGAGGGATTCAAAAGGAGCTACAGCGAGCAGCAAAGATCCATGGTGACATCAGCTGATAATATGCTGTCTGGCTTGTGACTGGCAGGTTTTCGGTGGGAGTTTGCAAAGACCCTTGAAGTTCCTTGACTCTCTTAGCAATTACTAGAGCTGACTCAAACAAGCTGTTCTGGTTTAGTAGTAACAGGAGCCCGGAGGGACCAACGTGCCAGCCAAACTCAGTCCAACCTCATGCTCGGCTCTCTATCAAATAGCTGTCTTGCCCATGCAGTGGCAAAGCCTCCTTATGTGGGCGTAACAAAACCATTAGACCAACCAATCAATCAACCAGCCAGCCACACCCTTTATCAGCTGTATTAAATCTGGATGCTGACCATGCTGGTGAGCTACACAACCCATCACTCGGTAAAACCATGTAGCCTAACAAAATACTCCTCACTGAGGTGTTGGGGGTACATGCCGGAAGCGGGGAGCAGCTGGACCCCCACAGGACTTATCAGCCAGGCAGCGGAAGGAAAGAGGTTTGTACTTGCGGCCTGGTGGTCCCACTCCACACCACCCCCTGTCTGAAGAACAGGTACAGGGCAGGGTGACTGCTGGCGCAAAAAGAAGACCAACAAACTGTAAGGACTGGTTGACTAGGATCTAATCTAGCACCCATCCAAACCCAAAGACTTTGAAAAAGTCAAAGACGAAAGTGGATCACAACATCTTGGCTATGGTATACCATCAAAAGCATGCACCTGTAGGATTTAAACGATGGCTCTGAAAACTTTGTAGCTTACAAATTTGAAGGACAGCAGCTGTCATTAGTTTAGTTTCACAGCAGTTACCGTGAATCATGACAAAAACATGTCAAAACCATCCATCCTTTTCTGCTTATCCAGGATCAGGTCACATGGTGGCAGCAGGTTAAGCAAAGTAATCCAGCCGTTCTTCCTCCTACCCATATCATCCAGCTCTTCCTGGGGACCCTATGGTGCTCCCAGGCTAGATCCTGTCAGCATGTCCATCGTCTGTCCCTGATTCTCCTCCCAGCTGGACGTGGTTGGTTTGGATACATCCACAGAGACATCTGGGTCTGAACCCTCACAAATGACTCCTTTCAACAAAAAGGAGCACCAGTTCTACTGAGTTCCCTGAAGATGTTTGGACTCCTGACCCCAGTGTGTGTTCAGACAGAAAGGAGGTTAATGTTAGACACGACATAAATGCTTACAAAGTCAGGAAAGATTACAGTGGGAAAGAATAGATGCATATAGCACGGAGCAACATTAGCTGGGGCAAAGGCACATCTGGGATTTATCAATCGGTTTCACAAACAAAAACAAGATAAAACAGAACAGACCCGGGTTCCTTTTGAGTTTTGAGATCAGTCAGGTGGTAAACTGCCACACAAACAAAAACTGGCACCCTCAAACACAGAATGAGTTTGTTTCCAGCTAGCCAACAGATAATATCTGTACATGTTACACTGACAGTTCGGTGCATAGTCAATACAGACTGCACACAAGGGCCAAAACTCAAATTGCCTCATTTTCTGTCTGAACACACTTTTAGGGTGAGCCTTGCCACCTCTCAAAGGAAACCTCTTTTGGCAGCTTGTAGTGGTGATTTAATCCCTTCAGTCATCACCATATTCAAATAGTGTCAAAAACATTCCCAGGAACTTCTCAATCAGTTCTTACAGCATAATTTTTGTCTTAACTTTGGGATCCACTGTACCTGCTATAAATCCAAACTGACAGACTTCTTCCAGAAAGCTACACATTTTCAGAGTCGCCTTACAAGCCTATTGGCAGTGAGTTTGTTACGCAACAGATTTTTAGTGAAGATTTCTTTTAAATCAGCACTTAAGTTATTTTACTAGCATCCAGGAGACTCTACATAGATTTTAATATTCCTCTGCACTTTCTTAAATATGGTTATTCCACAGTGGTCAATGTATTTCACATCATCTTAACTCTAAACTGTGTTATAGCTCTTAACTTTCACCTTTAGGAAGCATTCCCTAAGCTTAATCCTCTGTGTTATGCCAATACAACGACCCTTAGGCTGCAAATGGTTTAAATCGAAACAGCTTTATTGGATCCATAGTGATCTAGCACAGAGAGGTTTAAACATGGCAGAGGTCTGACATTTTAGGCACCAGTGTGGATTCCTTTGGCAAAGACTCAATCCTTTAAAGGAGATTTAGAAGTGCATAGTATACTCAGGTTTACTCATTCACACATAAACCCTGATTTGTTTCTGACATGCATGTAGGAAGTCTTGAATGCTTTCAATACTGACGATAAATTCAGTCACATTCATGCTTGTCCTTGGCACTACCATTGCGATGGACCCTTGGCATTCCGATGCAATTGACGACATTGAAGAGATAAAATAATGAATGGGAAGAAAACACACAACTCTAATAACTACGAACTATGACAAAAAGCATGAACGACACAACATAAAAACAATTTAACACACTAATGCAACATTCAGCAACATTTACTACAAACATTGAAGTTCATTGTACCCATCAGGCATGGACAAGACCCACAGTCCAGCTGCCCCAACTGGCTCTTGCCACTGGAACTGCGCTCTGGAGGAGGGGACTGGAAAGACAAGGGGGATGGAGGCGATTGAGGGGTTGGGGGCTCCAGTAGCAGCACTGGAACGAGGCCCAGGACGGACTCACCGGAGGGGGCTCCGTGGGTGGCGTGGTATCTCTGGGAGGCCTGAGACTGAGGTGGCGCCTGGCCGTGGCTCTGGGTCTGTTGGAGGATGTTCAGGCACTCTCCCAGGCAGCTGAGGGTAGCGGCAGACGTAGCTTTGAGCAGCAGCAGGTCCTGGTCCAGACAGGAGAGAGGGCCTCTGGTGGGTAGAGAGTCAATGGACTGGACCAGGTTCTTCTGTTGGCCCTCTGCTTGGGACATCACCTAGGGGGGCAACAGCAATATATGGCATTAAAATACATAGTCAACAGCTACATATCTCATACATAAAAGAATAAGGTTGGTGATAAGACCCAAAATAACAAAGATATAGTTCATTCCTTTGTGCCACAGACTTTCATTGCCGTCCACCAAACAAATCAAAAACAAAGAATCTCAGGCTTGCAGTTGCTGACATGTTCCTTCATTAGGAGAAACATGGGCAGTGTGGTTTATTTTGAGCCATTTTCTCATACAAAATGTTTAAATCTATGACCTGTTTCTAAGGGTGATTCGAGTTTGATTGAAATGGACTGTAGGTGCGAAAGCACCCTAAGTAACCAGGTTACATTCGGCTTTCTCAAGTAAGACGATTTCTTACCTGTCATGTAATCAAGAAATCTGGTTTCCATTATACAAGTAGAGGATTAGAGAAACCTGCTTTCCCGAGGTAATTTCTCCTAGAGAAAATTCTAATCAGCTTTTTGCAAGTGCACATATGCATGACAAATGCTGCAAACAGGGAAAGGAGCTGAATTGACTGGCTGCATGAAATGAGTGATCATAGAATGGAATGATGCTTAAATCAAGTGCACCTTAAAACTGAGACTAACACAAAGCGGGCTTGCAGAAGTCAAAATAAGTTTGTGTTGTAAGAATGAGAGCTGTTGTGTCAGTTTTTCTGTCACTGCAGTCTGAGAGAAGAAAAAGTAAAGAACCAATGTCTTTTCTAATCTATTCTGTCAATATACAGTTAAAACCTGAGACATATGCTTCCAAAATAACTTAAAGGAAAAATCTGATCATTCATTTGCTACGGATTTCCAGTAACCATGTTGATCATAATAGCATGTGCAGTTAGTTATATTGTTGATTTCCATGTGGTTTGTTGATAAGAATAACTCCAGCTTCATCTTTTAATGTCAATTTTTAGACTCACGAATTTCACACCTAATTAGTAGTAGTGTATGCCTGGCACTTAATTATGATAAGATGTGATAGCACATCATTAAAAATAAGATTAGTTTGTTTTCTTCTCAAAGCACGGAGAAGATCTGGCATACAATACCTTTAATGTTAGCAAGACATTTAATTTGGTCATATGACTGTATGACAATTAGGAGACATAATTTATAGATTGTACTGTACGAGTAGATGATGTCTGTGAATGCAACAATAATATATATCCTGACACACCTGACATACCTGACACAGTATCTTCCACCATATCATACATTTGTGTGTAGGAAGTGATACAAGTATTAATTCCACTGGCATCACCTCAGACTTGACTACAGACAACAACTGATCCAACAACCATCTGCTCTGAGATGACTGTGCCAAAAAAAAACTGCTAAAACTCTTCAAAAAAGAAAAGTTCTCCCCCATGCTCCCACAGATATACACACTTCTTACTCTGAAAATGACTTCGGTATGACTCACCTATCACTGTCTAAATGTATCACAAAAGGAAGGAAGACAAAGTTGGTTCTCGCTAGCGGCTAATAAGCTTCTCTTGGGGCTAATGAATCTGGGTTGTTTATCAGCCTGGAAATGTTGTATTCATTAATATTGTATGGCTTCACAAACACTCATCCTCCATACACTTCAACAGCACATCTGTCTCACTGCATCAGCACACAGAGCTATTTTGGAATCACTGGATGCTACTGTGGTAGGGTTATATGTGTCACAGACATTCATGTAAAAGAATTTCTGTAAAAAGCACAGAGCTTGTCTAATTATTCAGCTATTTACTCAAGATGGATGCTAAAACGTCAGGCAGATGGAGCTTAAATTTTTGTTTCTATTGCTTGTTATAAATACACTACTCACAAAATTTAGGGATATTCGGCTTTCGGGTGAAATTTCAGGATGAACCTAAAATGCACTATAACCTTTACAGGTGAACTTAATG
>JAUMHL010000003.1:7319813-7335139 GCA_032362345.1 Sandelia bainsii | reverse complement strand
TGAGATAGTCCATAATCCAGGAAATCATGGGAGTGTCAACCTGCATGTTTTTTAATTTCTCTCCCAGCAGTGCAGGCTGGATGGTGTTAAATGCACTGGAGAAATCAAAAAACAAACATAGCTGATACTATCAAAAGTCCCATATTGATTTTTAAGTTACTTGCAAAACTCTCAGTATCACTGACTTTTATGTACAATACAGTTCACATTCATGCAACATGCAGGCCAAACTGCCTCAGTGTATATATTTATTAAAGGGGCCTTTATCAAGTGGCAATGACAGTGTTGCTATGCAACCTTAAGCAACTCAAAAAAAGGAATCGCACTTTGTAAAATGAAGACACTTTTCTGATGTACTGTAAGAATAGAAAAATGCATATGGTGAAGAGGAATTTTAATCAGAAGATAAAGAAGATGAGACAAGACAAGATACAAGACTAATTTAAAGCAAACAAAAGGGGAAACCAAGAATATGAGGTGTGTAGAAATATTGTGACTCAAGTATAAAAGTATAAGTATAAAATAAGGTATCATGTCTCAAAATATCTGACTGAACAAGGACACACACATTCACAGCATTATTAAGGCTCCTTAAGCGTCTACGTATGTCAACAAATACAATGTGACCTCATGTGGGCAATATGAGTCACCTTACAAAGTCAGACACCCAGAAAAGTACATGTTAAATATGAATGTTTCATTAAAAAAACTAATATTTTCTTTTTTTTAAGACCAACGCAAACTATATACTATATATTATATAGACAGTAAATACATATATGGACAGAAACTAAGGAGCACAGACCTCTGTTACAAAGCTGAGGGCTTGGAATAATAGCAGCTACACACACACACACACACACACACACACAGACAGCTCTCAGGAGCCAACAAAACAAGTGCTGCTTCCAGAAATAGCATAACCCCAGTGATCCAGCTCTGCCGTGGCAGTGTAAGTGCCCAGTGGTGCTGCTACACCGAGACTCAGGGCGTTTGATGAGTTCACATCAGCCGGCTCTGACAAGCAGGCTGAAGAGAGACGGTTATGTTGTCTGACTCCCACCGTCACACATTCAGTGAACAGACAGATGAACGCACGGATAGACAGATGGATGGAAAGTGACATGACAATGGCCTGAACATTCAATATATATATATATATATATATGTATAAAGGATATATCAGAAAACCTCTGTCACTGTCCAAACACTTCTGAACCTAACAGTATTACTATGTCACTGCACTACGTAACAGAGAACTGGAATTACTGCTTCAAGCACAATGGGGACGATTTTGAGTCTGCACTGGAGCTTAAAATACTCAAATCCCTGCATATATTTCAGGAGTGTCAGAGGAAGATGCTGCATACTGACTTTTTTGCAATAATCCTGTGTTACAACCTGGGGGCATGAAAGACTGAAAGCCTGAAAGACATGGACATTTAACAGGAAGAGGCTGACGAAAGAGACTGCTGTTTGGCCTTATAGGAAATGTAGGAGGCAGTGTTTTGGGGAACTGACCTTTATTTAAAACTCAGGATATCGTGACCTCTCCTAGTTCTTTCTTTCTGTCTCTTTACTTGCCAATCTGTGATCCTTTAATGCAGAGCTGCTTTTGGTCTAAACACCCAGAAGAGTCTCTGTTCCTCATCAGAATCCAACATGAATCAGTTTGAAAAAGATGTGATTTGAAAAAGATGTGATCCTACCTTTGACATTTAACAACAAACCAGGTCTGTGAATGTGTCAACATGGGCTCACACTGCATCTCTGAGCCTGCTGCCTGGTGTGGGGATGGTTCAGTGAGTGCTGGTGAGATGACAAGCGAACGGGGAGAGCTCAACGGAGATTGTGTGGAGATTCACTGAGGTCCAAAGACCACTTTCCCTACATGACTGTTTGAGAAATAGCCCAAGTTGTGTTTATCACTAGCAGGAGCAGTGGGGACAAGTCTTACGCAAAGTAACAGATTGTGTATGAATATTATCAGCAAAAGTGACCAGAAATTAAATGGGGTGTACAACACAAAATCCCCAGTGCTGCTGTTTGACTACAAATCCACTGATAATCAGCACACAGCAGCTTTCTGGTCTCTAGTGTGTACAGTGGTGCATAAATCACACGGGTCAACTCCAGCACCCGGTGTTGTGCCAAACATGTCAGACAAGTTTATGGTCCTGTTATGAAAAAAGAGAAAAAAAAAAACAAATGACACAAGGACTAGAGAAGGCAGTTTGAGGCTGAGGAAGATGAAGAGAGATAAAGTGAGGAGCTATGTGCTGGCAGGTATGAATCAGGTTGCAGGAAGCAGCAACCAATTCCTCTGGATCAAAAGGAATGAGACGCCGAACAGCGCACTGTTCACACATCGCAGAGAGGCCTTGTTTTCTCAATGTGGAGAAAACACAAGCACCACGAGAGTGTTTGTTTTGCTTAATGATCACACCATCTGCTGAGTGTTTACTAAAAGAACTTGTTTGAGGAAGACAGACTCTGCTCCTGAGAGGTGAAAAATTATTCTCCACTCACGCTGATCGCTTGTTCTTCTCCTTTCGTCACCAAGTGAATCATTTAGACAAGATATTCTTAGTGATGCAAGGTAGACACGCGGCATGCTGCATCTGAATAAGGAATTTAACAACTTAAAGCCAGCCTGGTCTTCAAGGAGGAAAGAAATGCATGAAAGAAAGAGCTTTGCATGAAATATTGATTCTCCTCCAAGAATGTCACCAGAATAACAAGCAGAAGAATTGGATGAACCACTGAGGTAAATGTCATGTTTTTAATGCAGTGTTTAGCTAAAGGTTTTTTAGTCTACTCCCTACTGTTTCAGTGTAAAGAAATAAGACTAACTGCAATAAAAGGTGCTCAGATCCTACTGTGAAGTTTCAATTACACAACAGATTATTATTAGGCAGTGTTTTATTTTTCCTGTGAAACATTAAACACTAAATGAGAGTGAGGATCAGATAGCTACAGGTGAAAGATCGTCTTTCCGTCCCTGTAACCTTCAGTTGAGAAGCAAAGTCAAACCCTGTGCTGACAGAGTCTGAATGAGCATTAACGAAAAAAAGAAATGCATATGGATAATGTGTCGAAACAGAAAATGAGTAATTTATCCAGAGAAGATGACAAACATTTGTTGGTTCCAGCTTTTGAAATGGGAGTATATGCTGCCGTTCTCCCTTCATGTCACATCAAATCAATGTTTGGACTGTTTTGGACAATTTATCACAAAAAATACGCAATTTATCAAAAACATTTTTACCGCCTCCTCACCCTTAATTTACAGTATAGACTAAATAACTGTTGTATGAAACAATAAAACAGATTAAACGATAATGAAAGCTATCACCTGGTGTCTGTTGATGACGTGACTGTGACTGACAGAAGCAGCAAGATGATTTCTGGTGTATAGTGCTATTCACTCTGCTCACATTTATCCAAAAAATAAGCAATTTAAAACCAAAGACAAGACTGAAGGCAGAAAGACCCAAAGTCATTATTATCTGTGGACAAATAATACAGTATAACATAAAGATGCAGGTTATTTGATGCATTGAGCCATTCAATGTAACTTAATTGTTTTGTAAAAATGTGTCACATTGTTTAACTTGTGGAATCAAATTTCCTGTTCAAACTTTTTTTTCTTTTGGCTTGAATGAGTAATTATAGAGACAAATCATATGCATAATAAAGGGAATACAGTTTATAAACTTACACCTAAACAGCTCAAGCACAAAAACAAGTGAGAAGTATCATGTGGGGCTCAAACAACATGGATCTCTTCCCTGTCAGCTTCTATTTCTCACCTCAGTACCAACAGTTTACATGGGCAGGAGTGTTTTACATTTAGAAAGGCTCTTGTCTCTCCTTCTCTACGTTTTCTTCCACCTCCCTAACTGCTAAGTCATCTTATCTCCATAATACGGCAGCCAGATGCACAGCTGCCTGGAAACGATCCAAAAAGCACATTTCATCTCTAAACAACAGAGTGAAAGCAAAAATGCTGCAGCTAATGGCGCTATAGTTTGCCAGTCAGGCATACAATCGTGTCTTTATCATTTTCACTTCGCAAACTCAACTTCAAGCCTAATCTCTCCCAATTAATCATTATAAACCAGCTGAAGGCAGGCTATTAAGAAGAGGAAGGGAAAAAAAACACAATCTTCTCTAGAGATAAGCAGACAATAGTGAATGACTGTGCTGAGAGTTGAGATGTAGCACATGACAACGAAGTGGTAACCAGAACTGACAGGTCTGGAGACTGAGGCGCAGAATTAATGAGGATTTGAACTCAAGAAGTCAAAACTTGATGGTAACTTTCAAGTGGAGGGATTTCTAATTAACCAAGGATGCACTTGTAGGTCTGTATATTTAAACTGTTATGGAAATAGTAGTAAAAACTATTAACACGCTTTACGCCATACATTCAGGGATTAGCAGGACAGCAGTGAAGAATATTAAATGCTCTTTATGGATTAGCTGGCTGTCACTTTTCCCTGTTCATAAGCTTCACAATTTCTTCTTGACAGTGACTTTCACTGACTCACTTTTACTTTTCTTATGTTAATCATTGCACATACTCCACCACAGTGACCCTGATTCGACAAAAAGACACTCCATCAGCCCCTCCCTCTGTCATAGGCCATGTTAATCATTGATTCACACCTAATGCCAACAAGGCTGAACTTACAGTAAAAACTGGAAACACTGCAGTCAGTCTCAAGCCTGCCAGGAATCCAGAAATATCTGCTGAACTCACTGCACCAGTATCCCACCTGAGGCCAATGTAAAGGCACCGGACACAAAGGCCACACAAAAGTTTTGGGAGTTTGTTTTCAAAAGATCAGAAAGGAAAAAACATCTTTTGGTGGATATTTTTCTTCTGACTTTTGGGTATTATTTGTTTTTAATAATATATATACTTTTATAACTTCTGTATTTCTATCCCTCTTAACTACAGTTTCTGTAAAAATGGCACATTAAGCTAATCTGGAACCACACTGAGATCCTGCAGGCACAATTATACAGCTTTTAAACAAATGGCAGAAATAGTTTCCAAGGTAAAAGATGACATAAACTTTGCACAGCATCAATAGCTTGTCTACTTGTATAGTAAGAAATTAAACAGAAGAAAGACATAATAAAATTGCAAGACAAAAAGTGTTTAATTATTAATCAAAGTACCCAGTTTGACTCATTGTTATCTGAAAGTGATCAATGCAAAAATGTCCAAAATGAAACAGATTTGAAAGAAAAACACTGTTGAAAACAGTTCTATCATCAAAGTATTTTCTATTCTTCCACTACCTAATTTTGCAATTTACAAGCGTTATAGTGTTAATTGTGAAATGAAAAATGAGTTTTGTTACATTAATAACATAATGAGAGCTCAACAGCAGACATCCCACCCTGTAGACAGTCATTTCAAGGAGGTGTCGGGTCAGTTCGAGGGCTGCAATGTGAGGGAGTTGTATGATATTGGCCTCCGAGTGCCTCTGATCACGGATGACCTACACTCTGTCCTGAACGCCTCAAGTGCAGCACACTAGAGCTGCTCGACAGCTCACGCTCCTTCTACATAAACTTTCTTCATATAAAGCCTGGCAGTGACAGGTCTTACGACAGAAGAAAAGATATTTCTACATCTCAGCAATAAATTTGGCGATTTCATAGTTGTACAGTAACTGACAGAAATGATGCGCAAAACTATGAAAAGACCCAATGAAACATAATTATACTCTCTGCCTTAAGGAGCCTGTTTAAATGCAAAAAGATAAAATAAAATAAGTCCAAGAGTCTTCTTTGAAATCCAACTCTAGAGACGAGTTGTAAAAATATTGTTATTCCTTTGACACCCACCTCTTTGACCTCCTGCAGCCGTCCTGGGTACTGACTCTTGGCCCGCCGAGCTGCAGCTGGAGATTTGTGGTGGGTGATGGTAACAATGTTGCTGGCTGAGGCTGTGTGGCCCAAGTGCCTCTGGGAAGCCGGGGATGAAGATGGGGTTAGGTGGGGGAGGAGAGAGAAGCTACGGGTCCGACCAGAGTTTGATGAACCCTTGGAGAGGAAGGTGGGAGTCAAACAAAGGGAGAGAGAGAGAGAGGTGTGTGGGACTTTAAACATGACAGGAGTGTGATAATGAAAAGGTAGAGAAACTACTTTATAGCATAAAGAAGCATCAATAAGGAACCCCGGGAACCTGACAAATGGTGTCACTGTGTAAATATCAGTGTTTGTCAAACTGGTGCAGAAGAAAGTGTCTCATTTTCCTTCAACTCTTGAACATTAAAAGTAATAAAACTTGGCAATATTTGCTCAAATGTAGGTGTAAGGTGATCACAAGCAGCAGATATGAACCCACACACTCACATTCCCACTTACTGTAGCCTTTCCTTATTACTGAAACAAGAGTCGGTACAATAAGGCCTGACTCAGTTTTACAAAAAAAAGGTAGAGTCATCCCCTTTGTTGTTTTGTTTCTCTGTGTGCAGCTGAAGTCAAATTATATCCTTCATGTTGAAGCTTCCTCTTCCCCTCTGTGACTCGTCTCTTTAGTTTACTGTCCTCTGTGCTCACACAGCCAACAGTGTCAGGGCCAGTGTGCGACTGCTGTCTGTACTCCCCATTAGTTTAGACCAGTGCCCAGTGAGGCAAGGCACCACAGATCTATCTCTCAGAAGAACACAGAGGTCTGGTCACTTCATATGTGAAAATAAAACAGATCAGATAAAAAACTTCCGCACCAAATCACTGCTCGCCGAAAGAGAAAGAGCCAGTATTTGTTTTGTTGGAGTGATGCTGCTTACTCTGCAGTAACTAAGGAAATCAAACATGTGATGCAACATAATATGCATGATTAGGGGATAAATGCTTGTTATTCTGCTGCGTTGACTAGTTTTGAGATAATAAATGTGCAAAAATATTTTTCAGACAGACTAAAAATCATGTTAATATATGTGAGAACAGACTTAAGAGTTATAGTAGGTGGGTTCTTGTGGATTCATTTTAACAGAAAATAATCAACTTACAGGAGAGAGAACACTGTTGTACTGTGCAAAGTTAAGCCACAAGCTGTGAGTAAGCAGAAAAGGAACAGGGTTTCAGGAGTGCAAACAGATAAATATGCTGATGTTTTGTCTTCCAAATCTGGCACAGAGCCCCCGGCATTTCAGTAAACTGGAACGGAAAGCTGTCCGACAAAGAAAATCCAAAGAGGAAAAGCAAAGGAGGAGCAGAGGTGCACGAAAAGTATTAGGTACAGGTGTGAGCAACCTACAGGATATGGTGCTCTATCCAACATAGAGTCATTAAATTGATATGGATAATTTTGTTAAAACAAGTGGGGAAAACAAAAAATAAGAATAATCAGCATATACTGGTATATGCTTTTCTTCACTCTAGAGCAGATTGCTGCTCTAGAGCAGTGGTTCTCAACCTTTCTGAGTCACGACCCCCAATATAACATTCGTTGGTGTTGGCGACGCCTGAATCACCCCCCCACCCCCACCCCGCGTGTGGGTCGAGTGGCACCCCTCCCGTTAACACCCCTCCCAACAGCCACCACCACCTCCGCTCCCCTTCCACTGTGATTCACCTTGAGACACCTCAAGCTGTCCCAAGTCTCAAGTCTGAATGTTTTTTTACTGTGCAGCCAACGCTCCATTTTCATCTCTGCAACAGCTGCTACCAAACACGCTGCAGCTGCTGCCGGTAACATCAACGTCGCCGTTTTTTTTCCTTTGTTTATTTTTTCCGCTGTGTGTCAGAACAGATCATTTAACTCTACAAACTCAGTTGATAAAATAAAGTCTGTAGTAGTAAAACTACTTAAAAATCAATTTCATTAAAATCCAAAAGTTATTTTGTAAATGTATATTTTTGATCGGGCGACCCCCCCGAAATTATCTGGCGACCCCCATGGGGGTCGGGACCCCCAGGTTGAGAAAGGCTGCTCTAGAGTGAAGTGAAATATTATTTTACAGCATTTTTGAATCAAGCCTTTTACATAGGCTAAGAATCTTGAGAAGGTCTCAAATTACAGGCAGAAAACATGACAATAAGAGGATTTGTCCAGTTGTCTTGCAGTTTTCAGTTTCCTCTGGCAGGGAACCACTCACAGTATTAGACATGTCAAAAAGCATATGACAATTATTTCACGCTTTTATCTCTTAAGTTAAAACAAGTTAAATATACCAATATAAATTTAAAATGGAACTTACTATATACATATATTATGTATCACAAGAGAGGAAGGATCTGTACACTCCCTGACAGCCTTAACTCTGGGTAATAAAAACCCTGTTGCTTGATTCTTCACAGGTGCTGTGCAGTCACTCGACCGTGGGTGGACTCAGCTGCGTGTGACGCAGCGTGGGTAGATGGTACAACGGTCAGCTGCTGACCAGTCATTTTTTACACCACGGGGAATAAAACTAATTACACACGAGCAGCTACTCGGTAACAACCTGGGTTGGAGGGTCTGAAAACACAGACACATTTAGCATGCAATTATCAACTGGAACCCTAAGATTTAAGACTTGCTATGGTAATTACCAGTCCAACTCAAAGTCTGCACTTTGTGAGCATGTGAGGGACTGTCCTATTTATCAGGCTGTTGATCAGCTGGATAACCTGCAGCTGTGACAGAGCGGGCTTGGCTCATCACTGTGACAGTCGTACATGTTAAATCCCTTAATTGCATCTAGTGTATGGTTCCCTCACCTGATTCTTATCCTTGCATCATAGTCTCTCCCACACAGAAACAGAGGCGTGAAGACAATACAAGAGTCAGGAACCAAAAAACAAGACATCCTTTCCCCTGACCCCTCTAAATCAGTGTGCATTTCTGATGAGCACAGCTGGATCAACTTTGTTCTGTAGCAACTTTTGATGATTGTTTCTCACTTGCATCTTTTCTTCACATCTGCACTAAATCATTATGAATATTTCTTTTGAAAAATGGAGGCTGATGAATTACTGCCACCCCACTTTGAGAAGAGATTGTGATTGTTATGTTTTAGTGTTAGAAATGTGCTGATTCAGCTCCATGGCATTTTTTGAGTTTACAGCGTGTGAAACCGTTTTACACCATCTCATTGTATATCCACAGGTAGAATACAGGATTATCTACATATTCTAGCTTGTATTTGTTCCTCTACCTCATCAACTTCAAAATAAAAGCCCCCACAAGCACAGTTTGAATCAACAGTATCAATCACCAGTATAAAATGTGTAAGCCCTGTTTATTCAGTTTCAAACAAAGACTCAGATGAACTCCTGCCCTGTTTTTGTAATAAATCTGGTTACACCTTTTCTGCCAAAGCAGTCTATTATCAGATGAAGCTAAGCCTCTGCTACTGGCTGCCTCAGGCCCAGAGTAGATGCGATAATGATCTGAGAGGCAGACAGCGCAGCTCAGGGAAGGATTAGACCACAGCAGTGGGTGCAGTAACAACAGCTGCTGCCGTGAAAACGTCCCACAATCACCAAACAGGATGAAAACGCTCGCTCAGCTCCACAGGGTAGAGGGAAAAGAGAGATAGATCTTCTCTTCCTTCCACTTTTCCTTGCTTATCCAATTTTCTCTCGTTATGATTGCTTTTCTCATCATGGCTGAACGTTAGAGTAATTACACTTTCTCCATGCTCCAGCTGTGCAGCAGCAGCATAATGAGCCTGTAGTACTTAACTGTTAAAAAACTGTTTAAAAAAGTTGCATGAAAGAGTGTTTTTTTTGTGAACAGAAGACATCACAGGGAAGAAAATCTAAATTAGAGGACACATGCTGGAGGTTTCCTTTTCATTTTTGTTGTTTGAAGGTCAAACAAGTATAGATGCTCAGGGATTTGTGTGTTTGTGGATGTGGTGACTCACCAGCACCTCCTGGCCTCCGCCTGTTCTTTCCACACTCAGGTGCTCATCTGAGCCTTTAAGCTTCCTCACCTGAAACCAAACACACAAGCAGACAAATTAAATTATCCTGAATAAATTAGTGAAGAAACAAAGCAGGTGGTTCTAGGCACGGCAAGAGGGAAGGAATTGAATAGTTTCATGAGTTAAGAAATTATTTTGGACCAATAGTTTGACACCACTGAGATTTTCATGTGTTAAGGCAGGTAAAACCTTACTAGAGAATCTGAAGTAGGGCTGGGCGATATGGCCTAAAAATAATATCGCGATATTTTTAAGCTATATCACGATACATGATATATATCTTGATACTTTCCCCCAAAACAGTGTATAAATGCTAAATTCAGCCTTTTATTTCATAAAATAAAAATCTAATGAATTTAAGTTTTATATAGAAAATGCTTTATTTTAAACCAAAGGTTAACATAGCAAACTCTTTATTTTAAACCAAAGGTTAACATAGCAAACTCTTTATTTTAAACCAAAGGTTAACATAGCAAACTATTTATTTTAAACAAAGTTTAACATAACAAACTCTTTATTTTAAACCAAAGGTTAACATAGCAAACTATTTTAAGCCAGTGCTGTTTTTCTTTGGAACCAAGTCGTCCGCCTCCATCTCCAATTAATGTCTCTAAAATCGCTTGGGCTTTCACGTCTCTCTCCGCGAGTTTGCTTCCCTCCGCTGTTATTCCAGTACAAAACGAGCATTTGCTAGGAAAGTTTTCTGGATGGGCGGGGGAGTGAGCTGTCTGCTGTGAGAGGGCAGAGAAGCGAAACTCGAAGCGAAGTACATGCTGTCTATTTAATGTTAGAATTTATACTCGATAGTCACGATATAGTCATTTACTACATCGCACGTGGAACAAGTCAAGATACATCGAGTATATTCGATATATTCCCTAATCTGAAGATATTAATATTTCTCAAAGATTTTCTGTAACTGTGATATTCGTACTTATCGTTTTCTTGTGAGTGTGACAGTTAAAATTTTATCATACATGCTGATGGGTAGTAGGTGACTAGTCATGGAAACTTACTTGAGTCAAAATCACCAGTTTTAAAGAAGTTGATTTATAAAGCATCTAGATTTATAAATACTGACACCTCATTCACATCCTAATCTATGCCATCTTTTAAACAAACATTAGAAACATATTTGAATTTAATGCTGTCCCATACAGCAAAATCAGTTCAGCCTAAAAAATCTCCAAGTTGAATCAACATATCTCTAACGCTGTGCACAACAACAAAACTTAACTGTAAGCTTTGCAAAGCTAGCGTTGGTAGCAGTTCTGCTGTGTTGAAATGAACTAGCTTGTACAAGTGTTCCTAATAAATTGGTAATTCCTGTACTTTCAAAATGATAAGCATACAATGAAAAACCCTAAGTCCACTACCATTCTTGCAAAAGCTGAATAAACTTCAGAAGCTAAAAACTTGAAACAAAATCTGCTTTTTCATTCACAGCTGTAGCAAAGACCAACACAAAAAAAAACTAATCTCACATGTACAAAGTAAACTTTAAAAGCAAAAGTTTGCCAAAGAAATTATAAAGTTTGAATATTTTCTCTCCTTCATGCTCTGCCAATTTCCACATTGTCATGATCTGCAGTGGTGGCTCCAGAAGAGCTCTAACAAGCCTCATTCTCCACTGGATCAGGCAAAAGGGGATACACCACTCACTAATCCGTTGAAGTTCACATTAAATGCAAAAAAAAATCATATGACCAAATATTAATCCATAAAACCCATATAAAAATGGTGGGTAAAGGTAGTTCCTACTAAACCCAACACACTAATCTTTCAGCAGTGAGCACACAACAATATGAAGACTGTGTCACCATGGACGCAAAGTCTTCTCAGTGGAAATGCATAAAATATTCTGAAATTAAAAAACAAGTGAAGTTTCACATGACATGTGGAAGCTGAGTTCTTCTCTTTGTGCAGAAGCAGCACACAGTGTTTGCAAAGGACATCTATCCTGGATCCTTACATCTTTTACGTTCTGTACCATATTTTTTTTATATTTTAAATGCATTATTTTGTAAATGTTTGTAAACATTTTTCTCTTTTCTAGTATTATAAACATATTTCCTGACTTTGTATTTATTTTCTTGCTTTATTTATTAACTTGTTTCTTTTCTGAGTTGTGTGCTCAGAATGTCAGAGACATACAGTTCATTTGGAAGCATTACATGTTGTCTGCAGAGACATGGCATTTATGTGGACAACATTTATTAAGGTCTGTGACTGGAGTTGCTCAGTCCATTTGTGTTAATGCAGAAAAACTGAAGTGGAGTCAGAAAATTAGAAAAACCTCTGAATAACGCATGAAGAAAAATAATGATACTGTTGCTTTTATTAAGTATTTTGTATAACCTGTATGAAGATTTCCAGTCAGCAGTGGTAAAAGTCACCAATGATCTCTTCAGACAGTGGACTTCTCTCTAAAGTTGTCTTGTTAGATCTTAGTGCTGCATTTGACACTATAGATCACAACATTTTATTACACAGACTGGAAACATGACATTGGGATTACATGAACAGCACTAGGCTGGTTTAAATCTCATCTATCTGACTACAGATACTTTTCACGTTATACATGTCTCTCTTAGGCAATATTATAAGGACACATTTCCATTTCCATACATTTCCATTGCTACACAGATGACAGCCATCTATATTTATCTATGGAACAAGATGAAACAAATCAATTAGTCAAACTTAAATAGCTTGTTTAAAAGACATAAAGGCCTGGATGTCCTGTAATTTTCTAATACTCAATTCAGAAAAGACAGAGGTTAATCTGTTTGGGCCTAAAAACCTCTGACACATGTTATCTAATCATATTGCTTCCCTAGGTGACTTATCACTGGCCTCAAGTACTAATGTGAGGAATCTCTGAATGATCTTTGACCAGGATATCTTTACCTTGTACATATAAGAAATCTCTAGAACCGCTTTCTTACACCTGAGGAATATTTCTAAAATTAGGAACATTCTGTGTCAAAGTGATGCTGAAAAACTAGTCCATGCATTTGTTACTTCTAGACTTGATTATTGTGATTCACTACTAATAGGATGTCACAGTGAGTCCCTAAAAAATGTTCATGTTTTGATAAAGCTCCTAGTCAGAGCTGGCTCGGGAGACTCTAAACCATCTCTTAGTTATGCTGCTATATACTTAGTCTGCTGGGGGACCTCCCTTCATACACTGAGCTGCTCTGCTCTGCTCTGCCCTGCTCTCCTCTCCTCTCTTCTCCCTGGCCCTACCAACCTGCCCACTGATTTGTCGGCTGCTGCTTGTTGGTGTTCTTTTGTTGCCTGCTTTTCTTGTCTCTCTCTCTCCCCTTTTCCACTCACCCCAACCGGTCAAGGCAGATGGAAGCCCACCCTGAGTGTCAAATGGGATTTGTGGGGTTTTCTTACATGATTTTATATGGTCATATTGTTATAGTTGTTGAGATGGCTTTTGTTGTGATTCTGTGCTATATAAATAAACTGAATTGAATTAAATATATATATCAACACCCTAATATTAGCATTTGAAACTCAATATTCAGAAGGCCTCCTTGCTTTTCCTACTTATAAAATAACTTTTTGGCCAGGTTTTAAAATGTACTATGCAGAGGAGGCTGCTGCAAGACTTCAAAGAGAAAACAGCTAATTTTGCATAATGGCCGCTTCTGGCTAAGTTATTTTATTTAACGCCTATATTTTGCACAGAAATTGGTATAAAACAGAAAAGCTCCTAAAATGCATTGGGAAAAGGCACCCCAAACTCAGCACTAGATTGCTCAGGCAACCCCTATGAAAACTGTCTGGATCCAAAACTGGACAGGAGATAGAAAGCCTAAGAAGCTCATTGAAGTCACCTAAAATAATTTTGCCACTGCAAGTTAGGATTATGTTAAACCAGCTAAACTAACGCCCATTTTTGTCAGTTAGCCAGACTATGCAGCAGTAACACCCGGCAGTTCATTGATTTAACCTTTTCATAAAAACTAATTTGTGTAAAGCATAAATCTCCAATGAGTAAATACTTAACCTTTTAACTAAGCTACATTTGAACTTAATAAGAGCTGGAGAAATAGGTCATTTTAGAAGGCCAATGACTGGAAAAGATGTCTGGAAAGAAAGCTGGAGTGGTCTAATAACATTTCCACAGCTTAAATCTCTAGAGGATGTGCCCTTTAAAATGGAAAATATCATTTAAAAAATACTTGCTAAAAGCCAGTGAACTAAAAGCAAAACAGAGAGAAAGATAGGGGGTCAGGGCTTTATGGGACTCTACAGGAGGTTTTACCTGCTTCTGTGTAGACTGGTAAACTGTTGAACTCATGAACCTGACCTGAATTTACTGAAATGAGAAACTGGTACAGTCACTTCTATAAACAAACACACAAGAGGACAGGAGTTTCCAAGGGAAATGTCATCTTTCTGCTCACTTCTTTTCCAGAACAACACATGCTAAGAGCTTGGACCAGGGTCGTGTTTACACAGTGACACTGTTACCGTTACTGTGTGTGTGTGTGTTTTACCTTGGCGCTGCTGTCAGAGTGACGTCTGGCACAGGCCTGAAGCTGACTGATCCAAAACTGCTGCTCCTTGGCGTCCGAGGCTACAGAGACAAAACAATAATACTGTATAATACGGTAGTAGAATTACATTATTTTTTACACATTGAGACAATGGGAATCACAATAAACTCTTAAGAAAGTTCCCAGTCAGGCCAGTGCAGTTATAACTGGTTTGGCTTCATTATAACTGATGGCTTCTGTAGTTTTAATGCTGTATTACTGACTAAGGGAGGTTAAAAGAGCAAATGCTGATTTACTGTAACTTTTTAGGACACTGAGTAGGACATGTTCTGTGCATGTTGTTTAAAATATCGAGGAGCAGCAACCTCGAAGAAATGTGACTATACTTCAAGTAAAAATAAATAAGTGAATAAAGAGTTTAGCATCTCCTGCCAGAACTCTAGGCTTGGCAGTGTGGAGAAGGTTTTGATGAAGTATTTAGACCTTTAAGCTGATATATAAAAAAAACTATTTTTCAGCTTCTAAAAGTAATCAATTTCAAAAATCCAAATAATTTAAACAATCTTAAAGCTTAACATTGCAGCTAACATTTATAACTTCCTTTTGATGTCTGGTACAATTTTTTTTTAAAGAGAAAGAGGTTGGAGACCTGAGAAATATAAATTTATACTGTACCTGCTAAATCCTACTATAAATATTTTAACCAGTATCATAACAACAGATTAAATCAGTCTGAACCAACACGGTTAAAACTGTTTTGACCCCATTTATATACACATATAAATATATATATACACTACTCACAAAAAGTTAGGGATATTTGGCTTTCGGCTGAAATGTATGGAAAACGTAAAAAGTTCACACTACA
>JAUMHL010000003.1:7297958-7319713 GCA_032362345.1 Sandelia bainsii | reverse complement strand
TCAAAAGTTTAGGGAAGGTCACATTAACTTCACCTGTAAAGGTTATAGTGCATTTTAGGTTCATCCTGAAATTTCACACGAAAGCCAAATATCCCTAACTTTTTGTGAGTAGCGTATATATACTGTACATATATACACACACATGCACACACACACCGTATTTAGGGCAGGAGGTTGGTGTATGTAGTTTCAAGTATTAGTTTCATTTCATTTTCATTTTTCTTTAGGGGAGTGCAGTCTCTAAAGTTGCTTTTAGTGTCGTTTCACAATTTTCATACCAAAAGCTCATTATTTTATTGTCCCAAAGGACAGAGGAAGTTTCACATTTTTGCAAATGTGCTTATATCAGTTCATTGAGAAGATCGATACCACTCTCATATCTGTCCATTCAATATGAACCTATGTGCCAGCACAGCGTGATGTTAACTTACTGTAGTTTAGAAATTGCACTCGAAATGGGGGTAAACAGCTAGATTGGGTCAGTCCAAAGGTAACAAACTCTTCCTAACAGCTCAGCACTAATTAAAAACTTACGATATTTGTTTAATCCATCAAAAATATTAAACTATAAAAACACCAAGTCTGCAGTTTCCTCCTTTGCAGAAGTGTAAATGTCAGAGTGCACAAAATGTTTTTAATTCATTTTTGACTTCCTGGATTTAAAGAAAATAGCTTAAATTTAGAGCATGACCTACAGAACACCAGTGATCATTTACTATCATTGAACTGTCTGCACAGTCATTTGATCCTGTTACCTAGTGAATGAGGTTCTGAGGGCTGGTATGACATCTGAATCTCTCCATTTTCTCGTCTGTGCTAAATTGAACATTCAGTATTCAAGAAACAGTAGCAATTCATTTGGACACTTTGTGAGCTGCACAGGAAGCACGATACGCTCTGCATGCTTGCGGTTTTCCCCTTGTCACAGTGACAGTCTAAATATCCAGCTGGAGCACAGACTTGCTGACTAACAAGTCAACAAGCTCTAGAGGTCCAGTTGAAGGAGACGCTGACGGTTTGTGTTGACTTCCTCCAGGTCAGATTAGAAAATAATATCATCCTGATCCCATTTCACTGACTAATTATGAGAGAAAAATGTCTTCAATAGGTTTGATAACATAGAGTTTAGGCTGTAGGTCAAATGCAACCAGAAGCATAAAAGAGGAAGTATAAATATAAAGACTGCAGGTGATTTCTGGTCATTATTAAACTGCACCTGCTGATTATTTCTACTTTGATATTTTCTATGTTGTTTTTGATTTAAACAGAAAAGCACATTTCATACCTAAAAAATCACCTCAAATGCAGCAACACAAAGATCCTACTCAGTCAGTGACAAAGGGGAAAGTGTGTGGCAGATAATCGGTACACCTGAGAACAGCCTTGTTGATTTTGTTATCATCTGTGATCAGTGGTAAGGTGACTACTATTCCATATCACATGGTACCCGAGACATAAGGAGTTCTTTTTTTTTAACTTAGGCACAAGGTTTTTTAAATTCTGATAATATGTAATCACTAAACACATGATGATACATTAACCAACTCGTGCAATTTCTCCTAACTGGCTCATGCATATGTGTTTGTAGATGATAGGTTGCATTTAATTTTTTGTTCAACACCCACTCTATATAAAAGTTCTTGCCTGTGTGCTTTTAATATACATCTGTACAATCCAGTAAAGGTGCTGTATGATTTGTCTCAACTTAAACAGATATCAGTAGTCATTTTGCTATATTGTATGTTTATATTTTTAAGGTTTATATGATAATAATACTCACATACACACTGTAACAGCACAGTCATTGTAGATAAGTGTACACATGAGCAGTGACAATGTCACAAAGCTGACATGTTTTTTTGTTGTGGACTACAGTCTAAGGCCTGTACCTATAAGCCTATATTTGTTAAAGTTTGGAAACCCCACTTTTCCACTAAGGAGCAATTTCATGTCTAAAGACAAAATAAAGCACAAGTGCACAACAATTCTGAAGCGTAACTCATTATACTGTATAATAAGTACTGAAATGTTTTCATAAAATTTTCACAAATCTGTCAATCGTGTAGCACCATGAAATAACTCAATTAAATAGTTGATATCAAAACTCAAGGTTCATCTTATATAACTTCTTCTCTCCCAACACATCAAGTTTTTCCATGATTTTACCTAGCTACGTGGAACTCAACTGGATAATTAAAATATCAATAAAAGATTAGACCAGGTATTAATCTCGTCTGTCATTACTAAAATAATACTTACTAAAAAAACTGATATCAGAAAATAAGATGCTATAGAGACACTGACAGTAAATATACTGTGTAATTTTCACATCATCAGTGTCTGGGCTAATATTAATTCAGTATATCAGTTCATCCATGACTAAATATTTGTTATATTAGTTTGTTGGAAACATGGGAACAAAGAAGAGCAGAGGACTCTTTATGCTTCAAAGAAGTTCAGTTTGTCTTGTCATCATCTAAAATCCACTATCTGACAGAGTCAACAGGGAAAGTTGTGTCCATCAATATGTGTAACTTTACGAAACAGACAATCTGCCAATCACACCTGCTCTACGCAGCCAGGTGTGTAGATGTGTGAAAGTACCGTGTGCAGGGTTTGAACTTCTCTCTCAAGCTTTTTTCTTAATATTTTCACATCTTCCCTCTGTCGAGTTTTGCACGTACAACCAACTGTCCAAAATAAATGCCATGTTTTTCTCAAGAATCTGTTAACCTCATGTCATTTAACCTGATTCTTTTGCAGCATAGTGCACTGTATGCTCCACATTCTTGTTAAAAATAAGTCTAAATTAAATTCCGCTCTGGTTGTCATATTCTTCAGGATTTTTCCCCCCTGAGTTTAATCCACAGAAAAGCTTAAACTTGAAAATGAATTCAGCACTCTCTCTCATGGTGACTAGATAACAAGGAAGGAGAAATTCACTAGATTTATAAGGTACGGCATTATCACCAATATGAAACTTTAAAATCTTTTTTATTTTTCTATGAAATGTTGAGCGTTTCTTGACATGCCGCAGGAGGTTGTCTCAGCGTACGGAGAATTCAATTTGCACTTGTCAATCACTGGTATTGCCGACATCTGCCTCCACACCTACCAAGGGCCTCTTTAAGAGAAAAACCAGCTCGGAAGAAATGAGACATTCACAGAATATCTTGATAAGTGCAGCATTTGCGATTCCCACTGGGAGTGGCTGCACGCCTCTCTGGGAACAGAGTATTCATACAGAAACACCTGTACCAAGCTGTCTTTCTGCAAAAAATACCCAGTAACAACCTGCCCATTTCTTTCTCAATGGCATCACCCACAGAATTCACTTCCTCAAAAAGGGACCACTTACCCAGAGAGTGAGCAATGATATTTTTTGCTAATGTACAAAAGCCTAGCTGCGATTGAAGATAATTAGTTGCCTGTGTTGAGCAGAGGAGCCTCCGCGTGTGGCTATGTTAATATGCACCTGTTCATATGCCGACAGAAGCAATTTACACACTACTTAGCTAAGAGTACGATGGGGTGTTCTCATTCAGGGAGAATATTATGATACTGATGAATAAATTCAGCTGTTTTTGTGTTACAAGAGACTTGGAGGTGACATGCTAACAAAATGAGAAACTGGTCCATCTGCTCATTTAAAATGAGCAATAACGGACACCCATTATTGGTCTGTGTGTGTTATTTAAATGTCAATATCTTTCTCAAAGGGATGGATGAATGATGTCTGAGAAAGTGAGAGAGACAGAGAGAGAAAGAGAGAAACCTCCTACCCATTCAATCATAGCACCATCATCATCGTCTAATTACATGCTTTTTAATTAAAGCATTGTGGAAGATGATATTGGCTATGATAATGGTAAGTCTGAGGATTAATGCTTGGACCAGCGGTTAGATTCGATTAAAGTGCTGGAAGATGCTATGAGTGGAGAATGTTAAACATAAATTTAAAGAAAATGAACAGGCCGACAGGCACTACAGAGGTTAGAAGAGCGAGCAATTTCAGTGACCAGCCTTTTTTCTCATTGAAACTGCACAGTGAAGTCCGGCCCCTGTGATTATTCACACTACAGCAGTAGTACTATATTATATGCAAAGAGAAAATTTGTTGCTATTGGACAAATTTAGGTTGAATAGCTTTTATTCACTCATGATTAGGCTGCTGCACCTTACTATGCAGTTCAGTTTAATCCCCTACACAATCTAGCAAAGGGGCCCTGAATGTCCTGGTTAAGCAGATTATGTGTTACTTGATATTTTACACCATTACAAGGAAAACACTAACATTGTCTCTACACCGAAAGTGTAGCGTGATCAGCATGTTAGCAGTGCTGCAGCAGCCATTTCAGTGATGCATGTGTGTCTACAGGAGGTGTTCAGGTTCAGTATATAGTGTTGGTCACTTATGTTTTGAAAGCAGTCAGAGCCTACTACACAATCACTGTGGTTACACGCGGGAAAAGACACTTGAAGCATAAAAATATGCTTCAGGGTGCAGATACGTGAATATAGAGCTTTTCCATGTGACATTATCAGGTCACGACACCTCAGTCATACTGGATGTTTCACCACTTGTTCTGACTCCTGACAATCCCCACTCATGTATTAGACCTGACCTCTTCACAACAACAATCTATAATTACTAAAATGGGTAATTATTGTGTAGCTGTTGGCTGTCACAGCAAGAATCAAGTGTAGCCAGGGATAGCACTTCACTGCTTCCCTGCTGTTCCAGAAAGGTCCCTAACTGTGTGAGTTTGTCCACATATCTGCACCTGCTTTCACCATCCAGATCAGAACATCTGAGCAACATTGTTGGGGGCGACCGTGGCGCAGTCATGGGTCCGTCACCTATCAACCCCAGGGTTGGTGGTTCGCTTCTCGGTTTCCCCCGATTCCTCACCACATGTCGAAGTGACCCTAAACAAGACACTGAACCCAGAACCCTTGGCGCCTTAAGGTGGCTGCCTGTACACAAGAATTTCCCAAAGGGGGTTAATAAAGTATCCCCTAATAATTATTTATTATTATTATTATGCTGCCTGTTCTGTAAAAGTCACATTTGTCATGTCTGACCATTCTCAGGAAATGCAGCTGAAATGTGGAACTACAGGGCAAATAACTCAGCAGACAGTATCACATTTGACATCAGTCCAGTCAGTGGCACGTGCAATATGGAGGCCAAAATAAAGGATCACGTGACTTGGTGATGAGTGTGAATTTCATTATGTATGAAGCTACAGGCAGCAGCCTATTAGCTTAGCTTAGCTTAGCATAGCATAAAGAATAAAACTATTGCTGCACGATTACGATTACTGTTAAGGTGTTTGGCATCCTTCTTGTACAACACGGGCTCGCTGGAATAATTATTGCTTAACTTTTATTCAATTTACTCTAAACCCCAAACCATACAATAACCGACATGTACTGGGTCTCCCTATAGATACAAGAGACCATAAAACCCTAACTGGAAGTTGTTCATTTTTAGTCAAAGGTGTTCATAGCCGACAGGGGTATTCCATATGAATAGTTTTCTGTATTTTGGAAGGTCGATAGTGAGGTAATAATCAACCATGACGACAGAGTCTGCATCAAAACACTAGTAAAACATTTAACTGTTTTAATTATTCTGATGCACGGACTGTGTCAAGCATGTTAATCAGCCAGTTTGAGAACTCTGCTCAACACAACTTGAGCCTTTCAATGGCTCAGGCAGATGTCATACTTTAAATAGTTTAATTTGCCATCTGAGCATTCAGACATGATTAAATTCCCGCAGCTGTTCACCTTTGCTCGACAGCTAAACATACGACCCTTCAGTCTCTCTACAAAAGATCATGAATAATCTCTTTTATATTCTCTGTTTCAGCTAATTACACTGTGCTCCTTTGGTTTAGTGCCAGAAAAACATCAGGCTTTATAAGACGTTGCATGTATGGCTGTGGGGGATCAAGTCAAATGTCCTTGCAACTAAATTGTTCTTTTTTAAATCCCAAACTAAGGAGTTGTGGGACTTATTTCAGCCCTGAGTAGTTCTATGGGCTTCCTCCAGATTAATTTATCCCCACCAACAAAAAGACAGGGCAGTTTCTGCAGTATGTCACTCCCTTCTGCTCGTGAAGTTTAAATGCTGTGAGGGCATGATACAACAAGGTTTAACTGAAAGTGACTCAGAAGAGAGTGAAGAATAAAGGTGGCATTTAAAGCTTTGGACAGAAATCATCATTGAGATGATATGCAGTTCACAAGACTGAAAAGCTGAAAAATGTTAAAAAGTTACTCTTTTTTCCCCTAAGGTCATATTTTCATGTGTTCCTGTGGTAACCAGATCTGAGCGTATCGGATCTTAATCGCAGACTCCCGGGGACACGTGAGCCACTTTTTCCCCGGCTGTTAGAGCTGTTTGTGGAGTAGTTTAAGACAAGGGCACCAGATAAACCTTCAAACAGGCTTCAGGTTTGTTTAGTTAAACTGCATCACTACATTTTCTTTTCCTCACACAATGACTTTCTTGATAATTTACTGAGATGTTAAAAATAGAAAAACCTCTTCTCTGTGGGATCATTGTTTTACCCCAATACACATGGATCACTGAGTTATTCAGGGTATATAGGCCAAGTTACTGATATCCTCCCCCTCCAGAGAGTAAGGGGGCATTCCAGCAGTTCAAGTAGAGCAACAGTGAAAAGGAGAAGAGAGAGAGTTAAACTAGAATAACCACACTGCGGTTGTATTCCTCTGCTAACTGGTGACGTCATAGTTTACACACGTCTGTCTAAACTCATATTCTCATACTCTAAAATGACCTTTGACCCCTAAACTCTAATCAGTTCATCTTCGACTCCAAATGGCATTTTGTGCTATAGTTAAAAAAAATTCCCTCAAGGCATTTCTGAGACATCACAACAAGAAATAGATGAACATGTGACTGCACAGTCCAAGGTGACAGTTTTGGCAAATTTTAAGAAATTCTCTCAATGTATTCCTGATAGACAGTACCAGTTCACAAGAATTGGATGACGGTGAGGTCACTATGACCTTGGCCTTCGGCCACCAAAATCTAATCAGTTCATCACTGAGTCCAATGTGACAGTTGCGCCAAATTTGAAGGAATTTGAATTTGAACTGCTCCTAAGATATCGCAATAACAAGAATTAGGCAGCCGTACAGATGGACAACCTGAAAACATAGCCTCTGGCCCTGACTATCGCTGTCACAGAGGCATAAAAACTATGTGTGAGGATTCAAATTCCTTGAATAATAAATATTTGCACAAAAAATACATATACTCACCACACTGAGTACTATTACTAAGTCTTGACAAGGTAAGCACTTCACAAAAACTCTTCAATTAGTATTTAGATTAGATTATTGTAAATGATCTAGTTTCACTGGACTAATTTATAGTCACTCTCTTTTTAACATGTACAGCATGTAATATTTTACCTCTTCAAAGTAATCTTGTAGTGTGCTCTCTAATTAACTTTTATCTTATTTATTATTTTTATATTTTCATCAATTCTATGTTTTTTTTTACACAAGTATTATAAAACAATAAAGATATCTTTTGTGAAACAACTTTTCCTTGATAGAACTTGAAGATATGGTGGATACAACTTTGACAGAAGTTGTTCCATCAGTTTTTTGACAAACAATCCAAAAAGCCAATGATAATGAGAATACTGACACGCCGAACCAAACATATGGCTCATAGAGTTACAACCATGTCAGGTTAGGATGACGCACACATCAAGAGCAGCTGGTGGCAGAACACTGGTGTTTGGGCTACTGCAGCCGTGCACGCCAGTACGTCAGGAGTGGGAACGAGATAGAAAAGAAAATGACAACAGAAAATGAAAATGAAAACTCAAGCAACAGCGTTACCAAAGAAGACATCCCAATGGACACAGCTGAAGGCTGAAAAGACGAGGATCAGAGGAATTGGTACTGTGGAGATACTTGGCTAAGTAAAGTTCGACCCAGAAGCACAGACTGCATCGAAAGCATCTTCCCACAAAGACAGGTAACACTGCTAATCGTATACACCATCTGAAGCAGTGCCATTCCACCGAGCACGCACAACGCAAGACTTTACAGTCCCAGATCCAAGGAAGTGTTGGTGGACCCACTAATACAGCCAGTGTGAATACAACAACCGACCTGATAGTGTCCACTCTGTGTAATATTAAAATTAGTGTGATGTTGTGTGAATGTTTGAGCTGTACATGTAGAGAACCCATCTAGAGCGTCATGGAATAAATGTCACAGATACCGTAGCAGACACTTGGACGTGGAAAGAATGAATTGTTCTTAACTTTGCCTGTCAGCTGTCTGTTGGACTTCAAATAAAAAAGGGTAACTGCAGAGTCACTAAAAATTCTTTGCGATTTCATCACCATGACCAACCGCTTTCATTTAAACACAGACATTTGATCCATTGTTCATTTTGCATATACATATTGATCATAACAGCTCTAAAATGAAAACACTGCAGCTTTAATTCTACTGAGTGCTCTCCACAACCTGTTGTCCATCACATTCACAAATACTAGATAAAAAATTCATTCATAACACCCCAACATACACACTGCACTCCAATTGACTCCAACATGAAACACTCTCCACCCGCTTGTACTTTGCCATATACGGCCACCCTGATGTCATACCTCTGAGTTTGTACAGCTCTCCATTGACGGAGTTTACAATGAACATATGAGGAGCCTCATCGCTTGGAGTTACCGAGGCGCCGATAAGAGGCAGGGACCCACGGGGCTTCTGGCTCTTCCCCTGCTCGTTGACAAAGTACTGCAGCTGTCCCAGCTCCGGATCTAACACAAAATACCTGCATGAAAGGAAAACAGAAACAGAGAGAAGGAAGTTAATGAAGTAATGAGCCAGAGAGAAAGAAGGGGGAGAGGGAAACAGAAGACATTAATGTTAGCATCATTTTGTTTTATATTCTCATTTTCTTGTTTACTGGTAAAACTTTTTATATTTCCCGTTGCACAAATATTTCAGGAAGTTGGGAGAGAGTAGGAAAGTGAGGAGGAGGCCTATGAATGAGTGTGAGATGAGGCCAAAGAGAGCTGCTGTAAAAACACACAACACCCTTAAATTGCTTTTCGTGCAACGAAGCCTGCAGAATATTTACCACAGCTCTCTTCACAGAAGATTTGCTAAAATACCCCTCTGTGCACATTAAGGCACACTTTCACCAACATCAAGCCGGCAAGCTCAATTCAAGATTACTCAAGGTATCGATTAGTGCGGTCATCTTGAGAAGAACCCACAGCCTGAGGAGTGGAAATAAAACCCCATACACTTCTCTTTGTGATTAATGAATCACATTCAGTCACTCTGTAATTGAATCTCTGCCCCACTCTTCACTGGCTGAAAGATTCAAAATCAGCCAGACACGTAACCTAACACACAGAGAGGTAGACAGATTTCATTTCCTGTAGACAGAAGGGATTCGGTATGACATTCAAGAAATCAGGCTGTCTGCTCTGCTTATTGCTTTGTTCTGGTTCTGCAGGTCAACACAGGCCAAAGTGGCACTGGGTGGCTTTGGCTGACCTTTCCATGTTTGTGTGCGGTGGCACAACAGCAGTTGTCTTTGTCAATGTCTTTGGTTCAGCACTATCTTGTGTATCAGTCTCTTTTCTCAGAGTTTCACCACTTTTAACAATCAATATTCTCTCTCCATCCACAATTGATCAGGCCTTTAGCGAGACGCTTTGTCCTCAGCAGAGACACAGCTATTGTTTATTTCCAGCACCACATCATTGTTGTATGTGTTGATTTAGGAGATCGCGAGGTGTCACCTGTCTACTCCGATGTCTCACTGTTTTGATTTGTTTGTTGTGTAGAAACATGTTGTGTTTGGGTCCTACAAAATCATGGACAGACAGACAGACATGTCCTATATTTCACTGTCAGTTTATATGCCAAATACTGTCTCAAATAATTGATAAAAGAAAATCTTAAAAATATTGAATACAATTCCCAAAAGCCTGAGGAGACATCTTCTGGAGGTGCAACTAATATTTTCTTTATTATTGATTAATCTGCCTATTACTTTCTCAATTAACTAATTAATCAGTTTTTCTGTAGAATGTCAGAAAATAATGAAAAATGCCATCTGCAATTTATGAGAGTCCAATGTGATCACAACTAATTTCTTATTTATCTGCCCAAATATACAATCCTAAACGTAATTGTAATATTAGCAGAAAGGAAAAAAGAAAAGCAGCAAATGCTCACATTTAGTTGAACATGTGAGCAACACAATTGCAGCCCAATTTTTTACCTTGTTGCTTGAAACAAGTGATCAATTATCAAAATATTCAACTATCGAAGTCTAATCTGGAAGTGGGTTTATTGGACGGCACAGCACTACACAGAGAGGTGTTCCTGCTATTAGATCAAATTAACAACTAGAATTACTGTCTCGTCGTTGTGTGCCTGCAGTTGCAGTTTACATGCATGTTCGTCCAGACTCATTCTAATCAGTAAATCCATGAGTCCCAAAGGTACAGAAATTTCCTCCAGGCAGTACTGAGACATTACATTCACAAGAAAAGGACAGACGTGAGGTCACAGTGACCTTGACCTTGGATCTTTGACCACCAAATCAGCTCATCCTTGACTCCAACTGAAATTGTGCCACATGAGTAATTATGTTTTACCTGAACTGGTAACAGGGTGTATTTAGTTTGTAAAACAGACAAAGTAGCAAATTCTCATACACAGTCACGGTCCAAAGAGGACAAAGCCTGATAATTCTGTTGAACCTCTTTTACTTTTTCTCTAGTTCTTGAGACTGACATCTGCTATTGTCTAACTAATTCCCATCATCTTCAGCAGTATTTTTTAGACGGTGAAAATTGTAAACATTATACCTACTAAACATCATTGTGTTAGCATTGTCATTGTATACATATTAGTATGCTGTTGTTAGCATTTAGCTCAAAGCAGCTCTCTGCTGAAGTGCAGCCTCACAGAGCTGCTGACTCAAGTGTCGACTGTCTCTTGGAGCCTGGAGTCAGCAGATGCTTCACATTTCTGAAAGGATTATTCAGAAATCTAAATGGTTTGATTTACTAACTGATTAATCAACAAACTGTTAACATCACAAATATACTATTTATGATCAAATAAATTGCATGAATTCAAATACAGTGTGACTGTGTGACTGCTCCCTACACATCACTTTAGGCATTTCCCCTGGGAAGGATGCAGTGAAGACTGCTGTGTGAAAATTGATCCCCACTCACAGTCTTGCTCCCCTCCATCGGGATCTGGTGATTTATGTCGACCAAAGGCAACCAGGGAACAACGTGCCTGCGTCAGTTTTTATCCAGCCCTCTTTTTTTCTCTCTCAGACACATACAGGACTGTATGTAAAGTCTTATCGCCTGTTCAGTCAGCACAGCGGAGGCTTTTACAGCTGCACCTTCCAGGCCCTCTTGCCTTTGCAGCTAAACAACAATGCAGACCTTTAACATGGATGGAGCTGGATAACAAACCTTGGACTTTGCATTCAACCTCTCATGTTATTGCAGCAATGTTATTACCCAACCTGTGAGGCTGCATATACTCTGTGGGCTCAGGATGAACTTTTCACCTCTGGAAGCAAGAGGCTGCAGCAAACTGAAGGATTGTGATGAAACATGAATTGTGATGGAAAAACAAAACTTCGCAGCAGTGTCACTGTACTTGTTACACCACTTGAAAATGTCAAGTTAACGGTAAAGAAAATTCACCATCAGCTCTTCTCCAACTATCTGTCTCTGGGGTTTGTCTTTATCATAATCCAACCATGATGCAAGCACACATTCCTGGAGGATAACTTTGCAATACAAGTTTTGTTTTTCCACTAGAACATGACATGATTGTTCACTTATGACAGCTTTACACAGATCACTCACAAATCAAGTCTTTCAGTCTTTCCAACCACTTTACAGTATTTATTGTGTTATAAACCAAACAACCTCAAAGCTGTGCTGTTCAAATTGGTCATGCTGGATCATACACTCCCACCGACACTAACACTTAGGATGTTTTAACACAGGGCCGCTGTGTGGTCAGGAAAAACCAGACTACTATGCACCTCGCCTTGGGAAATATTACTTTTCTGACATTATCTAAATAAAAAATAATAAAAATAATAATTTCATGCAGCCCAATTACCAGCTGAAATAGTAAAATGTCAGGTTGCAGACAGCCAATTTGTTGTCTTGGGTTTTATTGTTTTTTTAAGATAACATACATGATGACTTCACACCCTTGACTGGTTTAAACAAGAATTGTAAAAAGTGTGAGCATTGTAACATATCTGTACAGAAACATCAGGCAGGAGAGGAATAAATCTATATTAACTTTTTTTCTGACTTTTGATCAAAAACTACCCCAGGCTGACAGCTAACTCATCCACTCAGAAACAGATATCTGTAACCACAAGGATCTTTCCAATACTGAGCAATTTTTTTGATGATATTATTCAAATAATTCACCACAAAAACAATAACAACACTGGAAAAACAGCTAGGTCAAGCACATTTTTCCACATCAACAGAAAACAGTGCCATTTCCTAATGGCATTAACATTGATGCTGCAGGAAATAGCTCGTCTGCTAGGCACAAGGAACACAGGAGCAGCAGGAAAGCATTAAATCACAACAGTCATTGGCAACAAATATGGGTGATACTCAGTACTAATGTAATGTTACAGTAAAATAGTGGTTATGTATGTCAACTGTTATCATCGCATACGTTCAAGGGGAAATATTAAAGCTGAGCTAACTAATTTTTAACCACTAGGTGTTCTCGTGGCTAACCTGTTAGCCATGTCACACATTTAGTAAATGTATTTCAACATAATCGCCCTAACCCCACCCAATATTGGCTGACAACTGCACCCTCTTATCAGATCTTCTCAGTTACAAGTAGGTATAAGCCATGACTGTAAGCTGGTGAGTGAGAGTGGTGTGTAAATGGTAAATGGCACTTTTTGGCCCAGATGATGGCAACATGAGTCAATGGCTACTACTTCTTCAGTACCAGCTTAGTGTTTCTCTGCCTTTAAACTTGCTGTAATTCAAAGTTCAAATGTGGCACAAATTGTCACTTGGTTCAAGTATAGTTGTTTTGATGGTCTAAGGTCGAGGTCACTGTGTCCCATCCTTGTTAATGCTATATCTCAGAAACACCTGGAGGAAATGTCATCACATCTGGCACAAACATCTGCATTTCTATGTTAACATTTACACATCACAAATGCAGGTTCTGAGGTTCAAGTGTGAGTTTGTTGCAAAAGAAATGAGCCTCACAGTTAATTCCAGACCCTCAAGATGGCAGCTGACAGAACAACATCAAGGTCCCAACCCCATCACACCATATCATAAGTTTGAACGTCTGTAATTCCACTGAAATTGAGCAAAAGCTCCAAAAAAAAATAAATGGACCTTGAATTTAGATTATTATGTCAGTTTCTACAAAACAAACCTTTATATTGCAGCTACCAGCAAACAAATCATCTATAATGTGCAATGTGAGGACAGCAAAAGCAAACCACATCAAACAGAAATGGAAATTCCTCAAAAAATTGTAATCAGTTTTGTTAATCCATGAGATGGCAAGCTAACACCCTATGTTTTCTTCCTCGTCTCTGCCAGAGGCTCCCACCCAAGCTGCATTTCACCACCTCACTTTGATCAAAGATGCACAGCAGTGCTCTCTTCCACTGAGTACATCTGCAAAGAAATGATCCATCCTTGATGAAGTACTCCCCACCTTGCTGACCGATTAGAAAGACATACATTTAGAACCTACAGATGTAGCAATTCTCACACCCTCATATTGTGCATATCTGAAGAAGAGACTGAGGGAGCTATGAATGTTTAGCAAACAACGTGCAAATGTTGTAATCTCTCCGTATGATGCACTCATCTCGTTAAGAAGATTTAAATTTAAATTAAGCTAACTAGCTTTTGCTCAGTATCAGTGGAATAAAGTGTAATATCTCCTGCATGAAAAGTTGAACGCTAGGCCTCATTTTCTATTGCAGTTTGAAAATAAATCTACACCTAAAGTAAGTGGTCAGTCCATCACCATCATCATCACCATCACCCTGGAAACCAGCTTTAAGCAACCATCCACAGCTGAAAGCCTCTGCTCTGCTTCACCAACAAAATGTGCACACACACGCTATAGATCCTGAATTTTACACTGCATCACGTTACACACTATAAAAGCTACAGCAGGTGAATCTCGCACTACTCTTGTCCGACACATGACCATGTTTGCATCTGTAAGGAAACAACTGATGCCTGGCAAAGGTATGTTACTGTCATCACAGACATCTTTACCATGCATTTAGTGTGTGTGACTGAATGTGTCTGTGTGTGTAAAACAGACCAAGGTAAACTTATTATTTGGTCTGAGATCTAGAAGCTGTGTAATGCAGAGTCAAGCAATTAATCCTGAAATAGACTCTCACGTACAGGTCAAGCAGAACACCAGTTTATTACAATATGGTTATTTTCATTGCTGTGACTGTTGATAACAATGTAGTAATAAACATTTGCTGAGATCTGGAACCAACACAACATCACTATAAACAATTCCAACAAGGCAAAAATGCGTAGATGATGAAAGAGGCTTTTAACAAGCAGTTCAGTACAATATCTCAAACACTTACTTTGGGGAGTAAAACAGAAAACAAGTGCACCCAAAAGGTTGCTAAGGCTGGTCACAGTTGAACAGAGAAGCTAATGTGAAGACTCAGATGAATGTTTCCAACAGATAGTGTAGATAACAGTTTTACAGTTTGCCTTAGTTTTTTTTAATGACAAACTTTATTTATCCCCAAGCGGAAATTGTTGTTGGACAGCTGCCAGACACCACATGTCGACACTACTACAGGGTTTCGGTGTCTTGACCCACGGCCCTGAGATTAAGAGTCTCCTGCTCTACCGACTGAGCTAGCTGGGCTACTTAAAGGCCAAACCGTGGTACTACAACTTCCATACTGATCACGACACACACTGAGAATCACTGAAAAAGGAGCAACAACAAAACAATAAATACTCTTTTTAATCACAATTTGATGCATCCATACCTGTGTCATTCATAATGTCTGGTTTTGGGAATTATCTGGAATTTGATTTTATCATGCATTCGCTTTCCTGCACCAAATATATTCACGTGACAAAAGAAACAAGGACCTCAACAACATGCAGCTCTGCAGTACGAAGAGGCATCATTATATGTGACTCCATCCAACCACTTTCACACCGTAGCTGTTGGAGTGTAGAATGCTAAATGTTACTGTAACCATTAACATACTGTACACAATGCATGACAACTCTATTTGACTCTAAATTGTGTTGTAAATGCTGTTTCTCCTCCAGTGTACATGGGAGAGTCTACCTGGGGAATACAATCCAAATGACTGGTCTTACAATAAAACACAGTCAAAACATCACACCTCTTCATCCCTCAACCTGGAGTCACATCCCACTTATTTATTTAGACACTGACGCTAAACAGTTACGGCAATTTAACAATGTCTTTTGCCCTCTATGCAACCTTTTATTCAAGATGTTGGGGCAGCAAATTGGTGCAAAAAACCTGCCACGAATGGGCAGTGCAAAAGGGACCAATGTTGCTGCGTTCCAGTGATCCACTTGGTGACTACAGTGCTATTTCCACTGAGAGAAATGATGGCCAAACCTACAAATATAAAATTGAAAAAAATATATAAGCTCCAAAAATCTTTCCTGAGACCTTGCCTAGAATTACCTACTTCTATCAAATGATACACCTCCAGTCTGTGGTGTATTCTAATAGTAAACTGAATCATGAGTAAAACTGGAGAAAATCTTTAACATTAGGTCTATGGGCTAAGTAATAAGTCACAAGTATAGTATATACTACGTGTGCATATAGAAACAAACAACTTCAAGCACACACAGCTCCTACACAGCGTAGCAGCACCTCACACTGACACATGGCCACCCACACAATGGCAGAATTAGCTTTACTCAGGTTTGTTGCCAAACACACAATGTGTTCTTCCATGTGACAAATGCTGGACCGTGACTGACGACTGTAATTACTCCAACACCAACTTCCACCAGAGTACAGTCTCTCCACCTTCACATGTTTCTATATTTAAAAGCTGTAGGCACTTCAAGAGATTAACAGTAAGTGTTGACCATAACCTGGGGAGGTACGAATAGTACCATGGTGTCAGGGGTCCATGAAGGTGGAATTTAAAAAGTCACATTATATTATAAAAAACTATTAATTAAAATATTAAACTAAATTATTAAAATTAATAAAAAATATTCTGCACATAACTCAATTATCACCATTTCAGCTGGTTCAGTTTTGTGGTTCTTACGTCTGTACGGTGATGATGTGGCATTTCACTTTTTTATCTACCCTCACAACAGTCGTGCTAAATGCTAACTTACGGGTGAGGGGAAGTTAACTGTATGCAGTGTGGAACAGGTTGCACAAAAATTTGGTCAAGAGTAAGGCCATGAATAAATTACATACATTTGTACTGCATGTGTGTGAATTGACAAAGTACTGATAAAGTAAACTCCTTTGTTCCTTTAAAAGGAGACAGTGAATTGAATTTTATAAATTTGCATTCAAATGATACCAGGTTGTTCTGTCTTTAAGTACTGCTAATAAGAACTGCTTAATGAGACATAAAAGTGGTTTCCTGATGACTTAAGAACAATGATTCCCATTTTCCTTAGCTCTAAGAGCAGTTCTAGGAAGTATGAGTTTCAGTATTAGTGCCAGTAGGTTAGTATTGTGACAAATGAGGATTTTTGAGCACAGGAGAGATGTTTAATTGAATCTATCTGCATACTAAGAGACTTAGTTTTATTCAGTGCTCACTATCTGTGTCTACACATTTACTCTAGTTGAAAGCTAGACGTTCGCCTTTAGGCATTTTGAAACTGAAACAGGACAGGTGGCAACACAAAGAACAAACCAATTCTCCTCAAAACATCCTGCACTCTACATTTGTTTATGTATATTTGTGTATTCAAATGTTTGTGTGGATGGAAGTGACAGACGAGCAATCCCACATGAACATCAGACACAGTTTAGATTGTTTCTCATCACTAGTGCCTCACTTTTTCCTCATTGAAAAGAACACGTGTGTCTCTGCACACAGGTATTCCTCTGAGTGTACATCAAGTTACAGTTCAGTGCATCATCTGCCTGTCAGTTTTATGGGAGAGCGGGGAGCAGACGTTCTTTCTCTCCACCTCTGCTTCCCCACCCCTCTCACATACGCTGGCTTCCAGCCCGGATCAAACACACAACAGTCTCAGTTTATTTCTTCTCTGCAGCACCACTATAGCAACAATAGGAGGCTATAAGTCAGTTATAGGAGCACATGTGGCTCACAGCAACAACAAATTTAAGAGTAGAGTCACATTCCTAAATTAAAAACTCACACCGCTCACAGCTCGTCATAAAACACCTCTCATTATTCAGATGTTGGTGTCTGAGTTGAATAAATTGGACAGGGCACGAAGTGAACCCATAAATGCTGCATGAGGTACAGTCACACAATAATGCACTGCTTTGATATTCTGAACTTCATTATGAGAGCGGGTGCAGGGCAACAGAATAGAAGAAAAACACAAGATATGAGCATAATATCTGTTTAAGGCAATAAAATAAGCAGTTTATGTAATAGGCAGCACATAGTGGAGGGTGAACATACACCCAGGTGGCAGTTTATTAGAAACACTGAGTTGAAACTAATGCAGTCTAATACAACAGTCTTCCACTAAATTCTCCATTATGAAGGTGATAATGTTCAGTTTTTGTTGAAACTGTTTCAGAGGCATTGATTTACCTACACGGTCATTGTGGAGCAAGTCGCTTGTGCCTGCTGTTTATGCTGCTGTTGAACAATGCTGCATTATTCAGAGAGGCGTCTCTGCGTTTTAGCCTACACTTGATGTAATGAGAAACGTGATAGAAATGGGGTGGACAAAATAATAGAAACTCCTGTCTGACAGCACAATTACAAAACATCATGGCTCTGATCCATTATGTACATACATCTGCTGCACAGTCGTCCATCCTGAGCTTTGTTCCATTTCTTCCCCATTAAAAGAGAGATTTACTCATCTGTTTGTCTAATTTTTCATTGTTTTCTGGTGTTTTACAGCCTAAACAATTCCTCCAGAACTTCCTCAGAGGATGTCATCTGGTTCTAGAGGAGCAGACCAACTAAGACCACAACCTTAGTAGTATGAGCAACCAGATGACAGCATCTAAACAGAAAAATCCTTCTCCTTCCTCCTTATACTCTTCCAGATATGTGGATTAAAATAATCCAGTTCAGTTCTGAAAAAATATTGTTTTACTTCATATATCAGTTATGAAGATTTATTCTCCACAAAAAAAAGATGGCAACAGAAAATTACATTGTCTTGCTTTGTGTGATCAAAAGTCAAGTGCAGTGTCTTTGTGTCATTTTTAAAGGAAAGAAAAATGTGATGAGATGAATAAAATGATATCCATTGGAAATATAAAGACAAATGTAAATGACAAAAACTATTTTTCCTCATTTGAATGACAATGTCGTATTCTGTCACCATCTTTAGTTTTGTTGTCAAGAAGAAATCTTGAAAGAAGAATCTGGGTGAGAGTTGTAAAAATAAATCTACGGAGTAAGAAACTCTCACCATGTACTGGCTTTCAGAGTATATGAAGAGTTAGCACTGTGACACAAACATGAGAGGCACAAGCTGGGGCTATCCCCAAACTAAAACCACAGGAAGTTGAAGACTGGTGAAGTCGCCTTAGTTGCAGCCCAACATGGGGGTGTGTCTAATGTTTGACAACTACTATTAGAGTAGATGAGGTGCCATACTATTACAAAAGTAATCCAATACTAGAACTACACAAGGATCATTTAAAGACAACTGAGGATTATGTCATTTTGTTATCATTAATTATTTATTTCCTCTCTCAGTTGTTTGTCTTAAAATGTCAGAAAACTGAAAACTGATCACAACTTTGCAATGATCAACTTGATGACCTCAGATTGCTTGTTTTGTCTGACTAACAGTTAAGATATTCAAGGATGAAAACTGTAAATATTAACATATGAAGAGCAGTTTATTTTTAGCAGACTGAGTCAAAAATTACTTAAGCAAACGATCGATGAGTCAAACAGCTGTTTTAAATACTACACCAGTAACTAACTACAGCCTCAAAAACTATTAAAGAGTTTGGTCAAAATGTTTCTGACAGTGTCAAAGTGAAGAATGTAATTATTATTATTAACAAGGCGAAGCTTTGAGGACTAGTGTGTTTGATCAAGTGCATCTGTATCAGTAAAATAGTTCAATAGCAGGCCTACAAGCCTGTGTGAGAGGTTTATATTTAAACCCCCTCACTCCCACCCTCACAGTGACGTGGTGGTAAAAAGTGCAACGTGGACGGGGCAAATAACAACACGAAGCCACAGAACCGAAAGTGAATCGTGTCTAACGCCCCCCTCTCCTCTTCCCATCTAACCCCAGTCATGCTCTGACCTGTTCTGCCAGCCTTGGATCAGGTTCGTGTATTTGCTCAGCACTCCTTCCAGCTGCCTCTTGCGCGCCTGCTGCTGCAAATTCATGCTGTTTCCCAGCACTGCTCCCCGGCTGCCTCCTGCTCCGGCTGGGCCGCCCAGGGAACCGCAGCCGGGGCTGTGCGACCCGCTCCTCCCGCCGGGCTTCCTCGTCGAGGAAGAGTTCCCCCGGTCCGCAGAGGAAGAGTTGGTTTTGTTGGTCCCGGGATGCTGACTGCAGAGCGTCTTGTCCATCCTGTCGACGGGACGGCGGAGAGCGGTAGGAGGAGGAGGAGGAAGAGAGAGGAGGAGGAGGGGATAGGGATGGACCAGAAGCAGCAACAGCAGGGAAGGTCTCAGCACAGCATGAGGTAAACAGGACGATATGTGTCTGCAGAACTACAGCAGAGGCGGTGGATACGCACTGACTGCGCTGTGCCGGTGAACGAAGCGTCGCTCGGTGCGTGACAAAGCTGACATATTCATCGGTGGTGCGTTTGTGTCCTCCTCTCTCCTCTGCAGTGCGCGGCTGTGTGACACACTGGGTCTCCTCCAGCGTTTTCCTGGTAGGAATGGCGAGCTGGGCGCAGACACTCCCACTCCACTCTGAACCTGCCCCCGGATATTACAATGCAATCCCATTATACACATCATCACACCAAAAAAAAGTAACCCACAAAAACAGTGCTGCAAATGCCAACAGGAAAAGCCTTAGATCAGTGGTTCTCAAACTGTGGTACGCGTAAAATGTGTCATGCAGCTGCTTTGAATCTCAGTGTGTTCCTCTCTGGCAGCTCAAATAAAGCCACATCATAGTTTACAGGTGAACTGTTTCCGCTCACTGGACAACATCTGACCGTCTGACTTTTATACACTTTACATCTCCATAAACATTATTAACAGCATTAGATTCCCAACACGGCATCTCAAATTACAAATGTTAGCATAAATTAACTATAGTGTTTTCATTCACATGATGTTGTAGCCAAAATTTGGTATCTGGATGTCGGGGACGTTTAATTCAGACACATGTGAGCAGAAAATCCCAAAACACAGGTCGGTCACGACGCTAAATTGATTGAAGTTGGTTCCCGCTGAGACGCAGAAGGCAGACAGCTGTACAGCTGTGGGTGCACACTTCACCCGTTCGATCTTTCACGGTTACATGGACAGAAACAGCCTTATTCACAGACATCGCTGAAGTCTAGTCGCTGAAGTCTGTTGGTTGATCAGGATGTAAAGGTAAATCACATTTATTTCTGAATCCAGAGTGAGCTAACGGGTGATCTCACGGGTAAAGTGTGCGCATTAGCACACAGCTGTACAGCTGTCTGCCTTCTGCACGTCAGCGGGAACAAACTTCTATCAATGTAGCGACCTTATTACCGGTGGTGAAACGGAGTCATGTGATCATTGTTGCTATGTCTGATTGGTGAAACTAATGTAGAACAAATGGTAAAAAACAAAAGTAACGAGTCGAGTGTTGTCCAATGTAGCGGAGTAAGAAGCGTTAATTCTTCACAATACTACTCAAGTATAAGTAAAAAGTATGGTGCATTAAAACTACTCCTAGAAGTAATTTTTTTTCAAAAAGTTACTTAAGTAAATGTAACGGAGTAAATGTAATTCGTTACTACCCACCTCTGGTCATAATGGTGGTACTTGGAGAGCCAAATATTTTTTGAGGTGGTACCCAACGTAAAAAGTTTGAGAACCACTGCCTTAGATGACTCGTGTATTAATACTCTGACATTTCAGAAGCACTTGTACAGCCTTTTTCTACCAAACAGGGAATCACTTTATTCAAAGAAAAGCCCCATCTCTTCATTCTCTGAAAGATAAGTTGTTCAATTTTGTTTTCCAGTGTTGTCTTTTTTTATTGGGAAGTTTGCAGTAGTTTGTTTAGTGAGATAAAAAAAAAAACAGACATGAAAACTGAGTGGACTGCATTTTAATTAGTTTTCCAGAGAAAGTCTGAGAGAAGAGGGGAAAAGCTCTTTATTATGAAACAGTTTTATACATACACTACTCACAAAAAGTTCGGGATATTTGGCTTTCGGGTCAAATTTATGGAAAACGTAAAAAGTTCACACTAGAGTGATATTATATCATGAAAGTAGGGCATTTAAGTAGAAGCATG
>JAUMHL010000003.1:7274497-7297858 GCA_032362345.1 Sandelia bainsii | reverse complement strand
TATGGGATTCAGGTCTGGAGAAAGTGCAGGTCACTCCATTCAAGGTACCCCAGTCTCCAGCAGCCGTTCCCTAATGACGCGACCTCGATGAGCTGGAGCATTGTCGTCCATGAAGATGAAATTAGGCCTGTGTTGTTCATGCAGGGTCACAATGACTGGATTAATGATGTTATTCATTAATCACGAATCACGAATACATTACGTATATTATATGAAAGTATTAAGAAGAAGTATTATAGGAAGGAAATGCCATGAGGCCAGTAGGTTAATCTAAACTTACAAAAGGTGAATTTAGGTGGAAATGATAAAAATATTATAGTAAATAAAACTTTATAGCCTACCATAGTATGTAATAATGTACAGTAGATACATGTAATGTAGGTTTACTTGCTCAAAGCCAAAGACTTACTGTAGTAATTTCTTATTTATTTAATAGGATTTTGGAGGTCTGGAGTGGTGATAGGATCCTGTTGACGTTTTCTAAAATGCAATAAAAACTAAAATCTGAGATTTGTTAATTAGCTTAAACCTTTATTTATCTGCCAAAAGTACAAAGAAAATATTTTCACTAGTGAGGCAAAACAATTTCCCTCTGGGATTAATAAAGTTTTTTGAATCTTGAATCTTGAATTTTGTACATCTGAGCAAATTCATAGCCTTGATGGCAGCATGCGTCTCTCTAAACAATCCCAATATACATCTCTGTGTCGATGGTACCACCACACATATGGAAGTCCCCCATGCCTTGGGCACTGGTGCTCCCCCATACCATCGCAGGTGGTGTATTTTACACCGTTAATACATAATATTGTGTAACATTTTTTTTATTTCTTATCTCTATAATCATCCTGTGACGTGAGATTTACTGACCCCAAGATGGTAACCAGTTCACTGCCACATAAAGTTTTGCAGGCCTATTATAGTTATAATTCTACAAAAGGTGGATATGAAATCACTTAAGTATCACAAGTCGATAAAATCCCTTGTCATTAACAATGACAATGACAATCAGTTCTGACTGATTGGCTGGAGTCTGTTGAATGAGAGGTGAAACATCTTCAAGAACTTCATTCAAGTCCAGTTGCAATTGAATAGCACCTTGGGATAACCGTGATCTGGATGACTGAGAACCTTCCCAGACATTAAAAAGAATATTTTTAACATTAAAGAGATTTTACACTGACTTTCACACTGTCCCATCTGGCTATTTGAATTATTAGTGCTGTGCCAATTGGATTAACTCCATAAACATCTACTGTGGATTCACATGAAAGTTTAATTTTGTCCTTAGCCCTGGAAAGTCCCTGTGAAGGGCAAACATCACTTTCTGTCCAAAGTTAGACAGCTGTACTATGTACTTCAATTTAACAACTTTTGATATTTTTTGTTATGAAACTTAAAACAAATTTCTCTCGAGTCCCAGGAGAAGCGGTCAGCGGTTCTAGATCTTTGAGCAACACACAACTAATTTAGGGGTAATATTTGTACCTGATGTTTATTGTTGATAAAACTTTAAGCCTCTATCATACATTTGGAAAAGAGGATGTTTTGTATATTTACAATAAGCCAGTGACGAAGTGAGTTAGCAATATAATGCTACCACTAGCTTGGTTCTCATGTGTTGCATTCTGTAGATCTAAGGGATCTGGGGTCTGATGTGTCTGTGTATAACCGCTCCAGCTTATTCTGCATCCTGGGGTCTGCTTCCAGTTACAGAAAACCTGCAATGGAAGCTGCATAGGAAACATCTTGATCAGACTGACTGTACTCCAGGTCACATACCTTATCTATGAGGGTGAGTCCAGTGATTCTACTGAGGAAAGTAATTTCAGTCGCTTGTCTTCACAATTTCACTCTTTAAGTCACTACCTAAAGCTCATGACCATAGGTGATGGTTGCATAAATAGCATACATCAACTGGTAAATCGAAATCTTTTTCTTCTTACTCAGCTCCCTTCACCACAATTGTCCTGAGATATATTTCCGGTGTTTAGCCTGGCCTCATTAATATAAATGGAGAGAATACCTGAAACATATGTCAGTATAATGCAATACAATTCAACAGCAGCACAAGTTACATCCTTCAAAATGGTTGTTGAATCAGCACCATTCAAATAGCTTAAATAAAGCTGAATATTACCACTACTTCATGAAGGGAGTATTTGTAGCACATATACAAACTCATCAGACTGTATTAGTTTTAGTTTGGTACTAAACTGACAACGGTGTTTAGACATAAAGAAAATGTAGACAAAATATTAATATTAAAAAGATAAAGATTACAATAAAATTCAAAAAAATTCTAAACGTTATTTTCATATCTTTTCTAGTTTATTGTGAAATTGTATGTCTTTCAGACCAGTTAAAACATGGAATATATAGCATGTTCAAGACATACACATTGGTATATTTTTATCGAAATGTTATATAACCTGTTCACATATACACTAACACACAGACAACCACAATAGCAACAAGGATAAAAACAACAAATTAATGAAGACCAGACCAAGGAGCACTGCAGGGTATTAAGACGCTGAGATTGACCAATTGTCAGACATGTCTCCATGAATCTCAATAGGACATTAAACAGAGCTCAGACAGACTACTGCTGCTTTTCAGCTGAGGCAGCCACAAAGCAAAGATCAATACAAGAGAGTAAAAAAATCCTTTGGCAACAAAGAATCAATGATTTGTTAAAAGCTTACGATGAGAGTCAAGCTCGGGTCAGCTGCATTTCATTATGAGGTCATGGTGGTTTGACTCTGAGGCCTCCGTTATTAATTTTCAATTCAAAGTGTATAAGAATTCTATAAAAATAATTGATCATGGACATGACATTGTACAACCCCCGGTTACGTCCTATATGTGCTTTGAATATTAAGAGTTTGGAGTACAAGTGTAAGGAATGGATTAAACTGGATTAAACTGCAACATAACCGGCAAATATTAGCATGCCCTGCTAAATACCTAACAATAATTTGTATATTATTACTTTCAAAAGGTAAAGCTGTAATAGTTAACTACTGAATATTAATAATGTATATATGGTGAAGGGTTGCACTAGATTTTTTCAGTGTTGTTTTTTCACATTTTCAGATTCTTCTCTTGTCAAGGTACAAGCTTTCTGTTTGAAATACAAATACTGTACTCATGCTAAATGGTGACTAGCTTAAGATTAAAACAGTAACTTCCAGGTTTTGTCCCAAAAGTGATGTTCTAAATGTTTTTAAATAAGGGCGATGCCATTGTTTACTCAATATTACTGTTTTTGCATGCTTAAATGAACACCATTTCCCATGATCCCCAGACCTAGTAAGATAATGCTGCATTTAGCAATATGAGCAAAATTAGAAAAGCTGGTTACAAAGCAAAACCAGATTTGCTCCTTTTAAATTTGCTGAATGTGTGTGTAGTGTTTTAGTATTAGGTTTATTTTGATGTAGCTGCCAATGGTGATTCACTTGCAGCTGTTCTGTCAATAGTTTGTTTATATATCTGTAGTTCTTTTCAACAAACAGGTGATGTGTACATGGCAAAAACAAGGGAAACAGCTTTGTGGACAGAACAAGGGGTCAGTTAGCTCAGATGAATAAATTATAACTAGAAAGCTGGAAAGATAGATGACACTATTCTACACACATGCAAGGATCTGCAGTTAATTTTCCACAGAAATTAACAAGATGTGCTTGATTTGCAAAATCTAGTCGAAGGCCGTCTCTCAATTTTCTTCTGCAAACTCTGCAGTATCATCACCTTTGAAATCATTAACATTACAACTTCCTATTCATCCTCTTCCACTCTATCTTCCACCTAATGATCCCCCACTTGATCATCTCTCATCACTGAAACACCAAACACAGCAGAGAAATGGGTGTTTCCTCACCTCAGCACTGTAAAACAAGAAAGAACAAATTCCCCAGAGCTGTGATTCAATGTCTTTTGTCCCAGCTTCACACTGACATCGCACCAATCTCCTCCATTACACATCAGTGTCAGCCCAGTCAGATTTATGGCAGCTGTGACTGCCCGAGCCGGGCCCTCATCATCTTCCACTACCAGTCTGCACTCAGAACCAGAGCCATTACAGCCTAGACAGAGATATTTTAAAACTTGATAGCTCTAAAATGTCAACTTTTTAGGAACAAACAGGAGCAGCCTTGTTTGTAACTTGATGGCAGTGTGCTCCTTAGTTTATCAAATGGGTCATTAGTAAGTGTTCAAATATTGTAGAACTGTTTTATTTTAACAATTTGAACATGTGTCATAAGATTCTCACTCACCTCTATGTAATGGTATTTCCAAAAGTGCTATTTGGAGGCAACTCTAGTTGCTTCAAGTTGTTGAAGACAGAAGGCTTTGTGTGTTCTGATCTGCAAGTATAACAAACTAGTGATGACTAGTGGGGATTTAACCTCTGTGGGAGTCGGTGTGTTGCTGGGATCACATGAATAAATCACATGACCCTGGCAACAAACATGATGATATACATGATATACCTAATTTAATAATTATTAATAACATACCTCTTTTAGTTTGAAACAGTGAGTTTTTTGGTTGCACCACAACATCAACAGTAAATATTCTAGATGATACATACTGACATTGTTGGGACCTTTGCGTTATGTTTGCAATAGACAGCTGCCTTGAAGTTTAATGAGGTTTAAGGGCCTGAAATCTCTGAACTTCAAAGTGAGAAGGTTCCTTGACACTGAACTTACTCAGCTACTCGTTCATGCATTGTGTTTCATAACTAGTGTGCAGGGCATAGGCATAGGCGAACTAGGCGGTCGCCTAGGGCACCATTTGCTGGAGGGGGCGCAGCATCAGGCCTTAAAAAAAAAAAAAATAATAAAATAAAAAAGTTGCGTGCAAATATCGTCAGTCGTGGGTTTTTGAGCTCGTTTTCTAAAGTGTAGTTAATTATTTGGGCTTTGCTCCCTGTATGAACCCCTCATGATTCTCTCAACAATAAAGTGAAACGCGATAGTTAGTCCTTTTACAGCCAGGATCCGTCCACAGCCCCGTTTCCTCGGTTAATGCGCCCGCCCAAGCCGACACGCGTCCGCCCGCACAGACACACACACACACACACCTCCCCCTGACAGAGCGAGAGAGTGACAATGTCTAGGAATAAGTGGGGAAAATGTGGACAAATAAAGTAAAAAGTGTGAGAAAGAGCATTGAAAGACTGGATCCGACCTCAAAGACATTCTGCAGCTCACCATGCAGATTTAATACAGCAGAAGAACAGACCTGATGGAGAACAGTTATTCAAAGGTTCTATGTGAGATCGTGAGATCTGGAAACATTGATCCCAACTCGATAATTTTTACGTGTTGAACACATAAAGTAGTATCTCTCTGCTGCAGCTACATGTTTTACTTGTACTGTACAGTAACAGGTAAATTTACTTCTACATCTGTCCTGGACAGATGCACTGAGAAAATATTTATTTAATGCTTTATTTTGTCTTTTTTGCACATTCCGCTAATTATTGTAAAATAAAAAATTATTTAATGAAATTAGTGTTAGGCTTAGATTTAGACATTATGGTTAGGATGGACTGTGCGCTCGCGGGGGGGTTGTATAGGCGGTTGATTACGGGGCGCCAAACCGTGATCTCGTCTAGGGCACCAAAATGGGTAGAGCCGGCTCTGCTAGTGTGTCACAAATTTGGGATTTTAAAGAGTGTATTTTATTTGTAGACATGAAGCTGGGAAAAAACTCGCTCAGGCTGAACTAATTAAAACTAATCAATGTAGGGTGGTGTCACGTATCCAAAACTACCAAATTCTTCCAGATATAAATGTTGTATATAATATTACAATGTTGTATTTCTACAAATATCCATCATCCATTATCCTAAATGCTTGTCCTCTTACGGGTCGCGAAGTGCTGGAGCCTATCCTAGCTGTCAGTGGGCGAGAGGTGGGGTACACTCTGGACAGGTTGCCAGTCGATCACAGGGGGGAGGAAGCCAGAGTATTTCTACAACTAAAAACAATGAAAACAAAATCAACAAAATATGCATATGTAACTGTTTCCCCCACTGGCCCTGTCTATGTGCTCCCTCTCAGTCCACAGACTTTACATGATGATGATGACACAAAAATAAAACCTTCTTTTCTATCCTCAGACATTAAACCTCCATGGACTCAAAATTCATAATAGATAAAAAAAAAAAACTGACATTTTGTCATTACAGTACCAATGGGTAGAAATTAGTGGCATTTATAACTTACAGCTTTAATACTAATCCATAAAAACCAGCAACACCTTTGTAGAAGCAAAGTGCAGTTTGGGAGAGACTCTTTTTTTAAGTTCGGGAAGAAAAATCTTGACTGGCCTGAACTCAACTCCATCTAACACCTTTGAAATAACTGGAATTCCTACTGTGTGCCAGGTTTTATCACCCAGCAGCAGTGGGCAACATCAATAAATCCCTGCAGCCCTACAGTCTTTTTGCAAGACAGGCAGCTTTGAAATTACATGTTCAACACTTATATGTGTATTGTTTTAAGCATCCACATACTTTTGGCCTTAAACTGAATGAAGTGGGTTCATTAAGAATATTTCACTATGTTGCAACAGCACTATGTGCAAGCAAAACTTCACTTGATCAAAGTGTGCTGCGGTCGAGCACATTTGGCATTTAGATGTTCGACAGCCTTTCAGAAATTAATTGATGATTGATCTCAAGGCTCAGCAAAGAAAAACCCTGAGACTCAGCTTTAAAGATAAAGAAGTCCTCCCTCAGCACACGTTCTCATCTCTTAGTTCTAATGCCTCAATTTCCACAACGTAATGTTTCATAGCTTTTAATGGATCCCGGCATCTCAAAGATGACTGCAGTGAGTGGCAGGACGGGGAGTTTTGTTCGTTGATACAGTACGTCAGAACAAATGATTGTTGCTTAGTCAGTGCACATTTTGAAAGGTTACTACAAAATCTCCTGAGCAGCGGCAGGGTTCCTTTTAGAGCAGGCTGTCAGAATATGAATAAGAGTGAGTGTGTTTCATCAGCAGTCTTATCAGTTTTTGGCTGGCTGAGCTTGTTTGTCCTCGTCTCTGGCAGATACCTGCACACTGTCCTCTTTGTGTACAAATACGCAGAGTCCCAGACAGGCCAATCCAAAACCCAACAATAATGTAGAGAGACGCGGACCGACCTTGGTTTGTTTCTACGTTCCGCTGATGTTGCATTTACAAAGAACAGCTGGATAAGATTAGCATTTCACCTGGTCTAATTGTTGCTGGCAGCCAGGGGAACTGAGATTATCTCAAGTCTGTTTGGGAACATTTTATCTGCTCATTGCAAACTCTGCTACCCGCCCGCTAACAAGACTCCATAAATGTCTCTCTCAGCAAAGAAGCTTATCTGACTTAGGAAACAAACTGAACCCTCACTGTTGGGCTTTGATTCAACTTTAATGTAATGTTAAAATTGTGATGTTAGGTCATACTGGGAATAATGGTTTTTCAGTTTATTTCATTTCTGGGTCAGTTCAGTCTCTTTAAATGACATGTGGTGATGCTCGACTTGCCAAAAACTTGTGTATGTTTGCACAACAGCCTGCATTAATCACAAAGACCAGCAATCTCACCAATAACTACTTAATGGACTGGAGAAGGGCTATTGACCCTGTATGCTGACAAGGATAGCAGACTGTTTGTGTGTGCAGTTGTGTGTAAGACACACAGAAACAGGAAGGAGAAGCAGAGCGCAGAAGTAAGGGATTTTATAGTTCAAGGGTGTGAGTGAATATTTGACCGTCTGTCTTGCTGCCCTTTCTGTGCAGTCCTAAAATATGAAGTCATACATATTCATCAAGGTAGCTAAATACTATTCCTACTACTTTACATACATAATTTTGTGTGTCAAGAGACTCACTCAGCCATCAAGCTGGAGTTCAGAACACCTCTAAAAGAAAGTGGACGGGTGATTAAGATAAGTAAATCAACACACAAGTACTGCATCAATCAACCCAACTGCCCACAGGCGAAGAGCAAATGTTCATGTCCATCTTTATAAACCACAAGACTAGATTAAATTTTCATCAATTTCAATCAATTTTCAACTTGCTCTCCCTATGCTTCGATTCTTCCCCTTTGTCTTCCATCAACTCCTCCAGACATCATCTGTCTAGTTGCTCATGTTGTGGAGGTTGTGGTTTTGCCTGACCTGCTCCTCCCGAAATCATCATCTGAATTAAAATCTCCTCCAGACGTCATCATCTGGAGGACTGTTTCACCTAGAAGCACAGGGATATTTTAATACAAGTAAAGCAGAGGGAGGTTTAATACCACTCATATGCTCTCCAAACTAGAACCATGTGGAGCAAGACAAAAATCTGTTAAGTTGCCCTTAAACCAAGTCCATTTGTTAATTCCAGGACTGTTTCCCAGGCAGTGAATGGAGGCTAGTAAGTGAACACATCACAGCTCAAAGGTATGTACTTCAATATGAGTAAGTGAACGCATCACTATTCATTAATACTTTCTTGTCATGTAGTGTTTCCTCTGTGCAGTAGTTGTGAGGTTGTGCTAATGGTTGAATGTTTAACTTCAGTAGAGGCCAGTAACTGTCCAAATACTCAGCTCCATGCTGTGAAAAAGTTCAATTGGCTAAATTATTTCTTAGAGAAAAGTTGTTTTACTGCATCTCAAGATGGAAAGAAAATGTCCAACATTTTTAAGTGATTATGAAAACACATTCTAAGTAAAGCAAGAAGAAGAAGAGTCGCTTTTACAAGCATTTCCTATAACTGAATTTTCCTTTTTATTCATCAAAATTTATTTTTGTCTTCTAGCGATTGACAGCTGAGTTAAAGGTCATTGAAGTTGTTACACCAATGAACTCTACACTTGGAGGAAGCATTTTGTTCCCACTAAAATCACAAAAGCAGGACACAGGAGGTGAACAAAGACATAGGAAGACAGTGACAGACCTTCTCAAAAAACGGTTTTCAATGGCAACTGGACTTGTTTTAGTTCCTTGACTACGTTTCACCCTTCCATTCCAGAGGGCTTTTTCAAGTCTGACAATGACAGACCTTCTGTAAAAGTGTCATTAAAGCCCTCTGTGGGCTCAATTATCGTTCAGTTGAAAAGAAGCAGAAGGGCCCTAATTAGAGCTTCTAACCTGATACTTGTGTTTGTCAGAGGTGCTTCAGGCTGGAAACTGAGCGAGGACATAGCTGCTAATGGGGCCACTTTATTTCAGACTTTTTCTGCTAATCGGACACTCTGAATGTGACAGACCGAGGACGGTCATACCCCTGAAGCTTATTTCAGTGAGATCAGAGCAGAGGACACTGTGACAGAAACAACACCTTACTTCTCTTCTGCACTGCCATTGCTCACTACGCCAATATCCTCTTCCACAGATAACAGATGTGTTGCACAGACAACCCACAAACACACACAAGCTCTGACTCTACATTGTTGGGTGTTTGTTGCAGCTCCAAGCTTGATTTCCTTAAAGCACTCTGTGATTATCTTAGCTAAAAATCACTTTTTAACTTCAGTTGACGTATGCAGATTCATTTAAAACAGCAATGATGGCTTCTTCACAGACTAATTAAGATTTTATTGTTCACAAATGTCAAAATGGAAAGGTAATATAGCGTAGTGGTAACAAGTTGTCAAAGCATCAACAAGAAAACATGTTGTGTTTCAAACTAATTGCTTCCTTAATCCACAAAGAAATAAACACACACAGACAGTTCTCAAGCCAATGATTTACCTCCATGGCAGGATGGAGCAGATGAGGATGTATTTCTCTAAAGTACACTGGAGACATCTGCTGGCCAGGAAAATAAATGTAGGCGTAACTGGACTTAATATCGTTTCCAGGATGTCATGGGTTTTAGCTAGGAGGATTTGTGAATATTGCTCTTCTTGCTCTTTAACCTGTGACAACAGCCTACATGACAATTTATTGATTAGATTCTGTGTGATTAAACTACTAACAAAAGTTGTCAAATATATGTGGTGGGTTTAAAAAGTACCATATTTGCCTAGTACAGAATAAGGTATCAGACTATTTAAATACTCACATAAAGTCCAGATGTTGCAAAATTGTACTTGAGGGTTAAAAATATGCCTAAGTACTTTTACCATATTTACCACTACTAACCATTATCAATATTTTTTTTATTTGTAAATATCAAATCATGTGAAAGGCTCCGCTCATAATCTGCATAGTTACTATCACACAGAACTACAGCTCCACTCAGCTTTAAGAAAAACCCCAGTTTGTGCCGTTCACATAACACCTGTTACAGAAATAACCATACCTTACTCTAAATACCAATTGTTTTTAAAACACGAAGACGGTCGTTTAAAAACATTTACCGTTGTTCAGCAATATTTTCAGAATCTACAGATACTATTATAACAATCTGGATGGAAAAATGATTCTTCCGCTGCACAATAAAAAGATTTTAACCTGTTTACCCAAGTTACAGCTTTACTATCATGATAGTCGGCGGCCATCTTTGGTTTGATTCGGACACACAACTTAGGAAACAAAGTACAAATGAGTTTTATTATGCTGTGGACTGAATATTTTTATCATCCAGATGGTTAGATGAGTATTTGTGGATTTCAGAAATACATTTCATTGCAACGGTAAATGTTTGTGTGATCTTCTGGGTTTCAAACATCTCCACTCTATTAGCTAACTTTCACTGAAATCGTTGTTACTGTGTCACAGGAGGGACACACGCTGGGGCCTAAAAGCAACTTTCAGCTCCATTTCAGCTAAAGACAATTAGTTGACTTTTGAGGAGTTGACTGAGGCCACAAACAGAGCTAAAACGAGTGAACATCCCACTTACCTTCACCAGGTGGACAGCGTTTCTGCCTGACTCCTGGGTGGCCCAACACCATCGCAGGTTGAATTAAAGCTAAGCTAGCTGGTGAGTGAGTTAGCTTAGCTTAGCAAAACTGGCACAGATTTATCCACCCGTTTCCTGAGGTTAACTGAAAAATGTCACATTTCACAAACTGACATCTTGCTTATTTTTATTACCTTATATAAACAAGGAGCTGACCATGATTAATTAAACTAGTCATGTTACAAGTAGCCTCTGTTAGCATAGTCTGCTACACAGGCTAGTGGTACTCATATGATTAAGTGTAACATAAATTTCACTGTAAATATGTATAACCACTAATAAATATGTGCACTTCTTATAATACAAACAATCAAACTAAAATTAATTTTCTTAAAAATGAATTTGAACTGAAGACCTAAGTTTCTCTTTGCATTTGCTAAAAGCAGTGGTCCTCAAACTCGGTCTTAATAGTATACATAATAATACACCTGAAGTCTTGAATCTACTATTCGGCTTCATATAGCCCATTCGTTTGCCTTTATAGATCTTAATTTTTGCCTGCTGTTTATTATTTAGCCTAATATTGACTGTTTCCTTCTGTAAACATATTTTTCGGAATAAATACCTGTTGATGTTTAAAAGAATAAGCAAAACATTTTGGTTTTCGCTTACTGCAGAAACTAAATTAGTAAGAGCAAAAATCACTGTGGTAAATTTATTGTATTATTGCTCATGTTTTGTCCTGTTTTATATGCATTTTCTTCATCTTTTAGTATTTGTATAAAGGTCCATCTCTGTAATGCCAGGGTGTGTTGCACTGATCTTTGCTATAATCCTATCAATAATTACATGATAATAAGATTATAATTTTTTATCAAAACATGAAACAAGTAAAATCACACATTGCTGACATTATTCTCTTTTTATCATCTCACAGATTAAGCTGCCAACTCTGATGAAGAGATGGACTTCTGTCCCTGATGACTCTTGTCTTTTGGACGCTCTGATTAACACAGTCATTACAGGCCCGTACATTCGTGACGACGACTCCACTTTCTGTTCCTGATTAGCAGAATAATTAATTCTTGTTCTGTGTCCTCCTCCCTGACAGGTTCCTCTCTCTGTATGCAGCACAGAGAAAAGAGAGTAAGGATCATGTGTGGGTGTAGATGTGTAACCATCTACTCCCTACACACACATACTCCTCCCATCCATTCCCTGTATACCCTCTGTGTGAATGTTAATGTAATGACCCTTTATAATGCAGCTCATCAGTATGCTGAGGAGAACACTGGTCCGTCCCTGTGGTTCATGCAGTCTGGATCAAGTGGAGACATACTGTCTTCCCACACTCAAGGACATTACATTAGTATTGATCAGCTCCTTCTCCACCCGGTAGTAGCACAGAAGAATGGGGGGGGGGGGCGTCAAGTCAAACTCTGCTTAATATCACTCACTTTTAATTCAAATCTATGACCACATAACATTATGATGTTACTTATTAAGATTCCAGCATGTTTACAGTAAAATAGGGCCAAATTAAATTTCTGATCTCCTCGAAGAACAAACCCAGCAGGGGTCTAACATCTTTAGGAACCAGTGAGCAGGTAGGACCTCATGTCCGGACCAAACGGTGTGAAGCTGCTTTTAGCTAATATGTGTCACACATATGGACCCAATGTTCCCTAGATATTTTCAAAACTAAACTGAGAACTCGTACTTTGATTATTTGGTTCTCTGCTACACTTTTTATTTCTTTAGTTGATTATGGGGCAATTTATTCTTTCAACTATTTCAACACTGGAACAGCACTCTGGCTGTGCTTTCTGATTTACTTTGTCTAACTAGTAGGTTCATTTACAGTAGATTGTAAAGACACTTCATTACAAGCATATTACTTAATTAAAGTATGTAATTATTGATGGAGAAATGTATGCAAATTAAGTAAAAGTATCAAAAGGCTACCACACTGTAAATTGGAAATGTTAATTAAATAGGCTGTGACCTCAGTATTTTAAATTAATTTAATAAACATAATAGTAAAACATCTAATTAAAATACTAAGATGATTGTTATAATTACAACATGCCTGGATACACGTTATTGCTACCTCCAAGTCATTTTTTTAGGCAGTCAAGGTTATAAAATTATGAAACTACTTTTTCTTTTTTTCTCATTTTGTCACGTTCTAAAATTGTGAAACTACATCTCCCATAATGCCACGGGCCCGTTTTAGTCCAACCGCTGCGCTGCTCCGGGTTGGCCGTGTGTTGTGTGACTGCCACCGGACGGATATCGACAGAAAGTGCAGGCAAACGTGCCCAGTGACACATCCAACCATGCAGGCAGCTCGACTCGGACCAGCAGCAGCATCAGAAATGTAAAGATGGATTAGAAAATTATGAACCTCGGCTGTCCTCATCAACATGTTCCCGGGTGTTTTCTATGCGCTGCTGGCGGGTTTCCTCGGGGCCGTGGCGTCGTCTTCGGCCAAACTGTCCCTCGGAGCCGACTACCTGAAGGGAGTCTGCGAAACCGGACTCCGGACGTGGGGAGAGCAGCGGAAATTTAGACAAGCGGACGAAACTACCGCCTGTGACCGGGTGAGTCATGGCCGCAGTTAAAGTGAATTATTAAGGCAGCGAGTGTGGCTGTGAATAATGCAGTGAGCGTGCCTGCAAGCGGGGTGATTTCTCACGGAGGAAGTTGGGGGGGGGGGGGGGGTATCCCCGCCCGCCTCTCCTCCCTGACTCCCTCAGCATCAGCAGCATCACACAGGGGGGAGCCCATGCAGCAGCTCTCGTGCCGTGTCCGCGTGCTGAATGACATTGCAGCGTGTCCGTGTGTGTGTGTGTTAACGCGGTGTTTTGTAACTTGAATCCTCTCAGAGTGGTTGGGTTGATGGCGCGGAGAAAGGCTGGTTTTGGGAAGGGGGTCAGGTTTCATGTATGACCTTCACACTCTGCACGCAGTGATGGCAGAAACGTCTGCAGGCGGCTGTGTGAAGCCTCGAACAGTTGAAACGTCGAACTGTGACCTTAAATCTGGATGATAATTAAAATAGCAAATTAGAGTTTCAGGTGGATGCAAATGCATGTTAGGTTAATTGGTGGCTCTAAATTGTCCGTAGGTGCGGATGTGAGTGCGCATGGTTGTTGCGATGGACTGGTGACCTGTCCAGAGTGTACCCCGCCTCTTGCCCGATGACAGCTGGGATAGGCTCTTATGAGGACAAGCGGTTAGGAAAATGAATGGATGGATGGATGGCATTAATATGAGCACATTTTCTGTTTTTGTTTTCCAGCTTCACATCCCACTGAGGCTGCTGTGTGGCGGCCTGCTTTTCACCTGCAACGCTGTGATGTGGACCTTCCTTGCTAAAGCACTCAGGTACTCCTCTTCCTCCACCAGAACCACTGTGACTACCACCGCCTCCAACTTCATATCTTCTGTAAGTAGCAGCCTCTGGGGGGGTGGGGGGGTTGTGTGTGTGTAGTAATAGTACTACTTGTCCTCTAAGCATAATATTTCACATCAGACTGTGGTGGAGTGTAAGTTAATTTCTAAGTGACCTCCCATCATTTCTTTCTTAAATTAGCTGCTTTATTTTAGAAAGTAGGCTGGACTATATTCAGAAATACCTTGTCAGCTGTTTGATATATCCCATCAAGATATACTTATTGGCTGTTATTAAATCAAACTGCAGAGACTCGTTTGCTTTGACTAATGACAAACCCTGATTTTTTTCTCCTGCAGGCTTTCCTGGGCCAGCTGATCTTCGGTGAAGCCCAGATAACGTTGTGGTGGGTTGGGATCTCTCTGACCTTTTCTGGTCTGTTGGTACTGCAGAGGGTTTCTCCACAGGATGGACAGCAGAACGCAGTCACCCCGAAGGATGAATAATATGTCTCGTCTCCACTAGTTCGGGTCAGCACAGCTCCGGCTGGCTGTGGTATGTGCTGTGTCTTAGTTGGCATCTCCCCTGCTTTTACGTCAAGCCAGCAGATAGTGAAATCTTATTTGTTCTTGTACAAAATCACATTAACAGAATAATAATTATTCTGTTAATGTGATACAGTGAAAGAACAGGAAGAAATTCTGTTTTTGTTGTTAATTTTCCTCCAATCAATTAACTTAAAGTGTTTCCCATTTTAACCAAATTAGAAGAAACTGCTCTATTTTGAATCTATTTTCCTTGAGTTTGTAACCTAAAGACTGTGAAACCCTGTTGGCTCAGCTTCGTTTAGTCCTGTTCTAAAATCAGAGGAGATGTTGGCCTTCATCCAGCCGTGGCACCGTTACAGTTTAGCTAGTGGAGACAAGCTCATGGATGCCTGAAGCCCAGAAGCTCTAAAATCACTTTTATCCACAGGCTCACAATGAAGCAAAAACAACACTAGCTTTATGTTACTTTGAGGAGCGTGTTCAGTCAGTAACAGCACATCAGCTCATGAGTTAAAAGAACTGATGTGAAGGAAGTAACAAGACAAAAGGGAATTGTTTTTTAATTTTGACTTCATGAAATAAGCTCAATCGCTTTGCTGCTGTGACTTAGATGTGAGGACTGATGTCACTCTGACGTCAGTACAGCAAAGCTGAGCCAGCTGCTGGTTAACGTAGCTTAGCACAAAGACTGGAAAACAGGAGGAGACCATAATCCTGGGTCCGTCCAAAGGTAACAAAATCTGCCTACAAGCTCCTTTAAAGCTCATTATTTAACCCATAATGTTGTGTTTGTTTTTTTCTGTGCCAAAAGAGAAATTTGTGGTTTTCATTTTGGAGGCTTAAGGTAAAACGCAGCCTCACAGGCTAGCTGTTTCCCACTGTTTCCAGTCTTTATGCTAAGCTAAGCTAAGCAGCTGCTGGCTGTATTTAGTCTTATGACATGAGAGTGATATCAAACTTCTCAAGTACAGTAACTCTGAGCAAGACAAGGAATATGATTATTTCCCAAAAATGTGGAATTACTCCTTTAAACACACAATATGAATATAAGCTGAGGACCTGTGTGTGTTGTTTTTTGAGTGCATGATGTTGCCATAATCAGCCTGTGCATTATGTATTACAGGTCAAAGCTTTCTTAATTTTTACATTTCCTTAATGACACTCACTGTAAACATCCTACGCTGATTGCATTTATGCATGCTCGAGGCAACTGTATAAATGAAGCACTAATGAGGTGCACTTTCAGAAGTAATAATCCCACTAATGTAGCGCTGCTCAAAAGGCTCATCACTGGTAAGATTTTGTTCTCTGCCTGAGTCTTTTTAACTTTTTCTTTGCCTTTCTCGAGAGCTCGAACCTTAACCTCAAGATATGAGCATGACCCGCTTAGATTCAGAGGCAGCTGCTCTCCCATTTCATGACAGATCTCACAGATGTGCATGTTCCTATCAAGGCGTCGACTCAAATTTGTCACACCAAAGCATCTTGGACCACCATTTCACACCGGAGTGAGCTCCCTCTGAGCTGCTTCATTTGGTTAAACCTCCGACGTTAAGTGGCCAAACTGTCTCTCCAGCATCAGAGACATCATACAGCCTTTATGGTTGCCTGTTGAGCTTACCGTGTCCTGCATTTTCATTCTCACATTATCCTGTCATCTGCCGGGGTTTCACAGACACATAGTTTCATTAAAAGCTTCCTTTTACATCCCTGGAGTTGTGAGTGAGCGCGCAATAACGCTATACTTCCTTTAAATCTCATAACACTGTGATATCTGTAACTACAAGAAGGGGATTTTAGAATAAATAGCATCAATAATCAAGCATAGAAGTGGCTACACATGCTACCAGAGGGATGTTAGTATAAATAAGCTAAGTAAGCACACTGTAGTTTTGTCTACAGAGTTTTGCCTGAACATGACATTAAAGGCTGCATTTTCAAGATCACACTTTGCTGTTGTTTGGATACATATCATAATATAAACACAGAATGGTAGCTATGACACCTGTCTGTAATATCCCACAGCAGCAGTGCACAAATATATCCGATGTCCTTCCAACTGTTTCTGTGCAGGTTTGTGATTCACGTGTGTCCCTATCGATGTGACCGCAGTGACAATGTGATTACACAGCTCTCGTATTAAAGGCTGCCGGAGTGATGTTTCATAGCAGGGCAGAACTTCACTCACAGCCAAGCACATGCAGCAACGTCAGAAGTCATTTCAGTGTTTGTTTGTTTTTGTGCCTCTGTGTTTCGGGATGCTGGGTGTGTTGCATTATTTCAAAGAAAGGTTACAATTTAGGATAAATATGTTTATTTGTTTGTGACAAGTCTGATGAGAAGATTGACAGTCATGGCTGTACAAATATGTAGCTGGAACAAACAGCTCTTTAACTTAGCATAGAGAAAAAAACAGACTAAATGCACCTCTGAAGTTTACTTATTACCACCACGCAAATGTTGTTCTCCGCATAGGCACAACTCAGGAGCTAACAGAGAAAATATGAATAACAGAAGTACATTTTAAAAATAGTTTGACATTTTGTGGAAAACACTTATTAGCTTTCTTACAGAGACATGGATAAAAAAGAAACACACCACCACTCTCAGGTCAGTGCGATAAATATGAATCTGGAGCTAGCAGCCGGATTGCTTAGCTCACCATAGGTAACAAAATCTCCCTCTAATATTTTATGTCTGTTTAAATTAAAAAAAAAACTGACATAAACAAAAAAACAACACTTTTTGGTTTTGCAGTGTTTGTGTGTTGGACTATTTCTTGGTCAGGAGCAGTGACTTCCTGGAGTCAAGCATGTCAAGTCAAGCCTTATGTGTTGGAGGCTAGCACATACTTTAATTGTTAATATCCTCTCTAAAACCACAAATTGACATTATTATACTGCATTTTTGTCATAGATTGAACATATATGATATGCTGAATCATGAGGTTGCATGATATAACATATAAAGTCTTAATTGATGTGCTTTAGCTTTTTTTTTTTTTACTTTGGACTGAACAAGCTAGCTGTTTCCAGTGTTGCTAAGCTAAGCTAATCAACACCTGGATCCAGCTACATCCTTGCTGTGCAGCTGTTTGGTATCAATCTTCTCTTCTGACTCTCAGCATCTTTTTTCCAAAATGCAGAACTATTACTTTAACATACCTTCAATATCTGTAATCTTGCTTTTGATCCAGGAAACATTTTGGTGCCTGTTTTTTTCTCTACGTAACGGCATGATGTGAGGGTAAACCATCCACCTGTGAACCCACTCTCACTGTAATATGACCAATCAGTGCTTTTGCAGCAGCCACATTTATATGCCTGTGACCGCAGCATGATGTGTGCGCATAAACTGCAGATTTGGTTGTACAAAGAGAGAGAAAACAACTGAAATATGGTCTTGACTTGACTAGGTGTGTGTCGCATTGACAAGTTTATGTGCTTCACTGAAAGAAAACAATACATTTTTGAATCAGTAAAGATTTTAGCAATCTAAAGGTGTTGATGCCAGAGGAGAAAAGTCTTTCTTTGCTCACTCAGAGGACAGATTTTGCATTAATTTATTGGTAGTCATTAACCTAAAGCACGTGAGATCATCGTCGCTTTAATCTGGAGGCTGCTGCACTGACAAGTTTCACATTATGTTCAGTGTTTTAACACGAGAGAAGTCTGTTTGCTCTGATATGAAACCATGCATAATGTGTCTTACAAATTATGTGAAACAAACATTTGCAAAAGTGTAAATACATTGTTAATAGTAAACACTTGAAACGATGTGTCATCTCCACTGAGAGAAGAAACACTGTTGAAATTATTAAATAAACATCTCATCTGACAAACGAGATTCTTGTCTTCATCACTCAGATATTGTCGGCCGTGGGAACACTCTTTATGCACGAACTAAGTAGAAATGAAGATAAAGATAAAGAGGGACTTTTTAGCTCAGTGTCCCTTCCTTGCATTCATGCACTAAAGTCTAATGAAGAGTATAGTAGTTAATGGAGCTGTAATGTAATGTTTTGGGCTGAAAGGCCTTTGAGATGCATTAGACTCCACTTACATGGCAGATAACAGCATGCTTCTGCATCAAGGACAAATATGTTGATTACACCACAGTTTTTTCCTGTTTTACACCATAGTATCAAATACATTTTCCTTTCATCTTTGAATTAAAAATCTCAAAAGTTCCTCACAAAGATTGTATCTGTCAAAATAGCTGATCAACAGAGTCATCATCCATAAAAAGGTTGTGTCGTGCTTTAAAATCTGTACTTAAGGAAACAGACACACTGTAAATAAATCTGGTAATATTAAATTAAAATACCGTCATTTGTAAAACAGCAATGATTCAAATAATGAAACATATTTATTAGCTTATTTTTTCCTATTTTAAATAATAAAACACTGCAGTTAGTAAATTAAGCCTGGCTGTAAAAATAGCCAACAGGACATAAACATATGTACATGCTGCAGCACACATACTACAGAATTATTTTATTTTCTGCAGAACCTTTCACTTTTTAAATATGACTGTGTGTGTGTGTGTGTCTGCACACTTGTTTGACCTGAAGACATACATGTTTTAGTTTGGATTAGATTATCTTGGCTATTTATGTTTGATTTTTCCACATTTTAGATATGTTAATGGTAATGTTAATTTTCAGTGTCAAGTGCTTTGATGTCTCCTACCTGCAAATTCTCACCAAAGATCAAATCTGCTCTTCTCTTCATGCTGGCCGGCCTCGCACTGCTCACAGCTGTCATAATTAAAATGTCCCTTTCTAGCATAGTCAGTGAACATTTTCCACTGGCCTGAATTTTAATCTTTCACATTTTATTCTGTAAGGTTGTTTTCTCTTCCAGTCAGGCTCACAACTACAATCTATGACAAACTGGATTATCCACAGGCAAACTCCATCAAACACAGGCAAGTGAATTTCACTTCAGTGCTTTCAGAGAACAACGTGTGTTCCTTTATCCTCTGAACTTCCGTCTGAGCTGGTGACTGTGATGGTGATGAAGCAATGGGGTCAGTTAGATTTACGACACAGTCATCAAATGATCAGGACACTGGTCATACAAGTCATATGGTCTCTCTGTGGGTAAACAAAGTCCTGTTTCTACGGTGTCAGATGTGAAATTTTAAAGGTATAATCCATCAATTCAACTCCATTTTTGTTGTTGCATTTACATTCTGCAAATGCCTCTTTATATTAGTGGTGGAGCCTGCCACCCTACTTGCTTTTACACACATGAAAGACTCAGAAAATTGAGTAAGTATATAATTCAGCTTTACTGTGTAATTTTATCTCTCTTATGTCAGTGTTTCCTTCCACTTGTCCTGTGCAATTTTAATGACAAAGTTTTTACTTTTGACTGTGTATAGAATCTGACATCAAATCATATTCACATCTACTGATTTTCTGAAGATTAGTTTGCACAAAATTTGGACATAAACTCTGCTAGTGTTTCCGGTTTACTCTTCTGAGTTGCAGCTTATGCAAACCCAACACGCTCCTGCTTAAATGCGCTGGTAAACACAGGACTGTTTTTACTGTGAAGCAATCGCATGAAACACAACGCATTTATCATTTATTTGCACGAGTGTAGCTCTAATTTCTTCTTATGAAAATGCTGGATCTGCACCAGGAGAGAGGTTCAAACTAAAGTGTGTGGCAATCAAAACTGTATCTACAAAACCAAACAAAGATCATGTTTTGAAATTAACATGCATTATTTCTAAAGATTGGAGAGAGACTACTGGAACAAGAAGCAGCCACAGTGAGCTGTTAGATGAAGAGCTGCAGAAGCATGCTAATCAGCTCTTTTCACTGTGCCCTGTTGTCTGATAAACTATGTGCAGCATGAAATCAGATCACAGTTGCTCATGCTGTGTTGGGAAACAGCCAGTTACTGACGGCTTTAGTAAAGCAACATAAATGTGTTTGGTTGCACTGTAACTGATATAACAGTTGCTCTTCTGTTGTATTTCAATCAATCTGCTTCAAGTGTACTTTTAAACCACCCTGATGTTACCATCAGTAACAACAAATTTTTCCAAACTGGGCATTTGTTCAAACTTTTTGGAGTGACATGTTTAGTGCAGACAGAAAGTCTGAGTTAATCAATAGAAAATATGATATTTACTCATAATACATTGGAGGACCTAAATGAATCCACCCATCAGGCATCAAAGAAGGATACATCAAAATCATGTAAAATAGTGTTAACCCTGTGTCATCCTGTCCCACCCCGACTGTCACTTTAAGGCAAATATAATACAAATGTCTTAAAAAACAGCAGATGCCACCTCTCACTAATGCACTGTTCTAAGGCAAATCATCCACAGCATCCCACAAAAACTAGAAACACAGCAACGACAGAGATACAGCAAAACATGAAGTGACAGAATCACAACAGCGTTTACAGGTAGACGAAAACAGGTGACCGTCTTGGTCCCAGACTATACTGCTTTGAGTGAAAACTTTCTGGACTTGAATTCACATTGTTTAGTCCTGGAAGTAGGAAATGAGCAGTCTGCGGGAAATTTATTCCAAAGACGGCTGAAGTCCATGGTCGTTAGGTGTCATTTCACCAGCTTCTTCTTCTTCTTCACCAGCTGAGAGCTTCATGTCAAACTGTCGTTGCTTTTAGATACAAATATTTATCTTTGTGGAGCTTTTTATACAACAACACCTCAATAATCTCTGTCAGCACCAAGAGGGAAACAGGAGACAATATTTAAAAAATTAAAATAAAAAACAATTTCAACGTCTTACAAGAGATAAAAGAAAATGTAGAAATGGTTGAGAGGAGTTCATGCTTGTTGAAGCCCAGTCAACAGGAAGGCAGACCGGGAACGATCAGTTTAAGTCCACAGCAGCAGAGCTTCACACTATGTACTGGTACATCTCTGCCTTGCCATGGTCAGGTGTTGCAAATGGGCTCAGCCAGGCTATAGAGAACGGGTGGCCAAACACCACCTTCATGTTCATCCATTTAGACCTTTTGGCCCATCTTCTCTCCTCCTTTTTCAGCTGCTCAATACCCTGCAGAGTTAGGACATGTCAGACATGAGAAAACGTGAATATCACAGAATACTAACTATGAACATAAAGCTACAAAAATACAAATCTGTTGTACAGATATGACTACACCATTAATCACTGACACACACTGAGCTAATTTGATTCCTCTGTATTCAACGAAGAACCGGTTTGGGCTTGAAACACTGTCTAAATGTAATAAAGAAGAAGAGTCTTAAGAGGCAGCAGTCGATGGTTTGTGAATCGGATTGTATAACCTATTTTCAGACGCGACACCTGGGTGCAAAGACGTGCATGTGTTCTGCACACTGGTTGTTTAAACTTTAATGTGCCAGCAGGAAAATAACCATTAAGGAGAGAATAAAAATGAATCGTGTTTTGCATTCTTTTGTTTTCTTCTCAGAGGTCTTCTCAGGGTTAGCTGACTCACTCTCAGTTTTTTCCAGATGATCTTTGTTGACAATACTATGGCACTGTGAGTCATTCTTGTGAGTGGTTTGAGCAGTTACATTATGAGAAAATGTAGTAATTTAGCCTGTGTGGAAGCTGCTGCTCTTACTTATATCTGTGATCTGATTTAATGAACAACATCAAAATCAGTTTGTTTAGGGAAATCAGTGTCACCACTGTACATGCAAATTAAAAGAAGCTGAACAGCTAAATGTTCTCCAGTCTATCATCAACTATGTCTCTCTTTCTTTTTAAATTTGGCTTCCGGTGTTCCTTATTATATTGTCACAATTTCTCATGTAGCATGTGATCCACAGTTCTGTTTACCATTCACTTTTTACGCCATATTAGTGATTTCATGTTATACCTAATGCAACCCCTGCATTTCCAACCTGGTGAAACACAGGTTGAATCTTACCACAAAAGATGGCTGAAATTTAAATGCTATTGGCTACAACTAGAAACCCTTTTCTCATCACAGCACGGAGAGACAATGTATAATATTTTTTCTCTGAAAGTCCAGCATCTTTTGGCATAGTGCTTAAGAAAATATCTCATCATAACTATCTCTAGCTATCTTTTAATGATGTTTTAGAGTTTTAGGAATAAACTCTCTTCTTCTTGTGGAGGTTGAATGCACTTACTATAATTTACTTTGGACAAATTGTCTGTTAAATAAATGTAATAAAAATAAATGGTTCATCCTATTTTGTTTTCTTTGTTGTGCCACATAGACAAGACACAACATAATTAAGAGTTCACCTGCAAAAATCATGCTCTTAATTAATCTCTAATTCTGATTATTGGACTAAAATATTTGAAACGTTGCTAAATGCTCTGGATGCTACTTCCAATGTACATGTACAAATATTATAACATTTTAAAAATGTATTATAAAACCTTGTTTTCACATTGGTCACACACTGTACCTCCTAAACCCCAACCATCAGACCATGAACACTGGTACAAATGAAGTTTTCAGGGAAATTAGTGAATTAGTCTCAAAGTGATGCTGAGAAACTAGTCCATGCATTTGTTACTTCTAGACTGGACTACTGTAATTCATTACTGATAG